>PVIU01003409.1:0-145949 GCA_004026605.1 Ondatra zibethicus | reverse complement strand
TGTATGGCAGAAATGAATCCACCAGCTTTAGTCACATGTTAGCCAGGAATGTGAAAGTTCTTGGCAACTTGCAGTTGTCTCTCCTGACTTGATGGGTGGTGGTGGGAGGGTGTCACTGTCAAGGTCAGTGTTGGAGGTGGTCCCAGGGCTCCTGATGTGTACTGCCTCATGCTCTAGGGATAAAGATCTTTCTGTGTGATTCCCTTGCACTGGTTTAGCAACTAGTGGAGCAGATCCATATTTCATATGTATTCCAGGCCCACCTGTTCCCACCTGGAAAGCAGCATGGAGCAATTAGGAGTAGGCTCTGAGCCAGGACACCTGCATGTCAGGCTTGGTTCAAATATTCACCTGCTATGTGACTTGTGACACTAGGAGACTCAATTAACCTCTTTGTGTCTCCATCCCAGGATTTTTTTTTTAATCTGGTGGCCATCACTCTGTGCTATAAAACCATCATGAGAACTAAATCTCTTGATGCTTTCAAAAGCTTTGTGCATATGTTCAATAACTCAGAGACTAAGTGATTCAGCCAGTGTTTTGTGTTTGCCAATTGGCAGGATATTTGAAAAGCATGTGCTTTTTAATCATTCACTAATAATTTTTGAATATCCAATATGTTATATTTCCATAGAATTATGTTTGGTGGGAGACAATAGAGAAGGGTGTGTGTGTGTGTGTGTGTGTGTCTGTGTGTGTGTGTGTGTGTGTGTGTGTGTGTAAGAGAGAGAGAGAGAAGAGAGACCATGCTTATGTAGGAGGGGCTCATGTGTCCACACATGTGTAGGTCAGAAAACTTTGACTGTCGTACCATAGTAAAGCATCCACGTAGATTTTTGTTTGTCTGGTTTGGTTGTTTTGCTTTCAGATAGGATCTTTCTCAGGGTCCTACAACTCACCCAGAGGTCCTTTGTCTCCAGCTTCCCAGACTAGGATGATTAATACATACAACCATCCTAGTTTTGTACATGGCTTCTGGGGATTGAACTCAGGTCCTTTTGCTTGTATGCCAGTGGACCGAGTCATCTTCTGGGCTCAGACAAAAGATTTGTATCCATATTTTTCAAATGAAATAAAGAAAACTAGGGGTCAGAGAGGTCAGTGAGATTCACTTAGATAAGCCAAGCAAATCATTGGAGGAACTGGACTGGGTGGCCTCCTGCTTTCTCCTTTTCCGGTATGTACGCCCGGAATATATTGGCCCAGAGGGATGGCTCCACAGCCTCCCGCTGCTCCCTTCTGCTAGCCTACTTGTTCTAACGCAGTTAAGTTTTGGCACTGACCAACCAGAGTCAGAACAGACCACACAGGTTAAAGAGATCAACACACAGCAGTGCCCTCGCTTCACACCAACTGGTTCTCACGGCATTAAGATTTCACAATTTGCGAGAATGACTTACGGAGCTCTTGCAATTAGAATTTTTTGTTTTCTAAACCCATTTTAGACTTTTGACCCCAAAACTACAAGACAATAGATTAATGTTCTCCTAGCTCATTGTGTTTATAATAATTTGCTATAGCAGTAATAATCAACAAATATAAATACTATGATACAGTAGTTCAGAATATAGGAACTTACAGACTGCCCAGGTTTGAATTCTAATTTATCCACCAACTACAATTAACCACACTCAGTGGTTGTGCATTGTTGACCAAATGTTTCATTCTTTTTATTCTTCAGTGTCCCTGCTACATTACATGGGTTTGTTCCAAAGGCTTAGTTTAGGACATGAAGTACATAGAACAGTAAATATGACTTAGAGATATTGTTCTTTGGCAAGTAACGTCTGAAACAGATGAAACTACTTAAGCAAAACATTAATAAAATTATATCAACTCTCCTTGGGTATTCTAGTCGTGACTAATATTTCTGCCCTTTGGCAGCCTAAACTATTGTACTGCTGGAACCTGTATCCTGGCATTATTTAACATCAGCCAACCCCCTTCCCTTCCTCATAAGTTATTTGCAGGTGAAATCTCTGTGTTTGGAGACTGATGCCTCACGAGACCTCAGCTCTCAGAGAAAAGGCACTTTTCCTGCCTTCACAGTTTACTCTGTCCTGTTCACTATTAAAACAGGCTGAGCTGTTACCCGCATGGCAAGAAGGTTCAGGGTCATGTTCTTTTGGGCTTGGGAGCCTCTTAATATTACACAGGATATAGGTTTTCTCTAGTAACCCCAAAATAACTAGCTTCAGGGTGCTTTGTAATTCTGGAGAGGAAGGTGCTTTAAACATCACCTTGATCTTGTTCAATCTTCTCCTTTTAGTGTGAAGACTATTAAGATGCTAGAACAAAGTAGATTTATCCCAAGGCATAACAAAAACAGCTCTGATCCATTCAAACAAGCATTAGATTAATCTTCATTTTATGACACACCCATAGTATATCTTGGCAGGAAAGCATCACTTCACTAAGCCTCCTGAAGGATTGTTCTAATGAGTAATCTTTAAACCCTTACTCCCATTCTCTTGGTCTATAGAGACATCAGCACAGGAAGGGTCTTGGCAGCCAAGCCTAACATGTCATTCAGGCTCCTAAGTCATGAAGAATGAAGAGTGACAGGAAGTAAGTTGATTTGGAGGCCAACTTAAAAACCAAAGAAAAATGAGGATCATAATATTGGATTGTAGACTGTTAACTAGAATCCAGTGAATTCCAACCTTTAAAATGTTCTTCAGTTTGATGGCGAAATGGGATTCATTTCAGAGTCAGCTGCTACATGGCCCATTGTGGCTTAATGACAAGAGATGCTGAGGCTACACAATGCACTTAGCTGGAGGCTTGAGCAAGCTTCAGGCATCTTGGAGTCAATGGAATGCTCAACAGTAAATCTGCTGATACCATAGAGGTAGAATGACCATGCAACTACAGAGTATCCCTAACACTCACTTTTGTGAGGAAACTGAGGCATGTAGAGATAATCTTTGGTATGCCTTCTTTCTAAGTCCTTCATGTGGTTTGCAGACTGCAGGCAAAGCTATCTGTTACAGTCTCAATTGGGCTTTCACACTTATCTCCCAACATTCCTTCTGAAACTTCTTCTAAACCACCTTAAATATTTAAACACTCTAGGAATTCTACAGAATTATCTGAGTTTCTATGGTATGTACCTTTGTTAGAATACTATACTGAAATACACCTCTGAGACCAGATTTCTTTCATTTTCACACATCTCATATAGATCTAATAATCAAACTTCACATCCAGCAGGAAGCTTCTCCTGTTCCCTTGAGGTAATCAATGTCACCTTCTGCCTCATTCCTGCCATTCTCTGTGCACTGCTGTTTGATCCTATTACAGTTCACATTAGAATGATTTTATCAGAACTCTTCAAGCTTCCAAAGAGCAGAAATATACTTGTTTCAACCTTGTGTAACCCTATTTCTAAGCATAAGGAACTTTTCATATCACTACCTACAATTATTGACTTACAGTTTCTGTTAATTTTGGGACTCCATAAAAAATGGCTGAGGTGTTTATTATAGTATATGGATATATTTATCTTCATCATCATCACCATCAAAGTCATCATTATTAGACATAATTTTAAAGGTTTTAATCCCTAATTATAAACATGACTTGGGTGGAAATACAAGGAATGCTTACCTCATGAATAGAAAGAGAAGGGAATAGAACCACACTATGCCCATTAAAGAATAGTAATTCAAAGGTTATTTACTAGACCCTATCTCTCTCTCTCTTTTTTTACTACCTCACAGAAGCACATGGAGTTGGGCAAGTCTCTAACCCAATATCCTTTGATGTACAGTCAAGAACTGAACCATAGTAAGATCAGTGTATTGAAGTAGGTCTACAGGGCACCAACATTAATTTCTTAGTTCCCCCATGTAATAAGGAGGCTGCTAGTTTGTTCATGGCTGCTCAGCCCCAAAATAACCAAACTAAATCTGTATTAATTAAATCACTGTTTGGCCTATTAGCGCTAGCTTGTTATGGCTAGCTCTTACATCTTAATTTAACCCATTTGTATTAATCTGTATATCACTGCATATCTGTGGCTTACAGGCAAGTTTCCACCTTGAGTTTCTCTCTGGTGGGGCTACATGGCTTCTCCTGACTCCACCTACTCTCTCTGTATACTTTTTCCAGCCTGGCTATATTCTGTTAAGCCATTGGCCAAAAGCAGCTAATTCATTAACCAATAAAAGCAACACATATACAGAAGGACTTCCCACGCCATTTCCCCTTTTCTGTTTAATAAAAGGGAAGGTTTTAACTTTAACATAGTAAAATTATATATTACAGTTACAATATTTATATCTACTTTATCTTTTATCATAACTAAGGAAAACTATATCTAGTCCTCAACTCCATCAAAGACCACCGAGGATATAATATTACCTAAGTAATCAGGAAGTGCATTGTAAGCAACTTCCAAAACTCTAAAAATAACAGAGACATCTCACTGCCTGGACAGTCACCCAAAGTTCTTTTGTAACATTGGAGCATCCATCTTCAGCCTACAGGCCCATTATATCTGACAGACTTTCCCATGAAGCAGGAAATTTCAAAGACAGTTCCACCTAAATTGGCAGTTTATCAGTCACTTTCTTCTGTGTCCTGCAGAATTTCTGGCAGACTCTTTCATGAAACAGGAATCTATCTTACCTTTTTTAGGCAACTTCATCAGTCATTTTTCTGTGGGTTCTGCAAGTCCAGTTCATTCAGGATAACATCAGGCAGTCCAGGCAAGATCAATTTCTTATCCAAATGGTTAACAAACTCCATAAGGAGCCTCTTCAAGGCCCATCTTCCTCTTGAAGTAATTGGTGCTGCCAGGAGTAGATATGTCACATTGCCATGGGAAGTCTAAGTTTTTAAAACATTTTAAATACCATGTTCTGTAGTCTTGGAAAGATTTGAAGAATACCTATCTAACTGAAATATATCTCTAGAAAATCAAACTAACATGACTACAAGCTTGACTATTATAGATGATTATCTATTAATATATATTTTAATTATACATTACATTTTAAAATGAACTACACAAGCACAATACCTTAATCAAGAGCAGAAATATACATATAACAAAATTGACCTTAAATTTTGTATCAATGTACCAAGATCAATACCAGTGCAAATCTCTATAGCATATCCCCCTTTATATGTAAACAAACATTTATAAACATTTAGGAAATTTGAGTGTAGTTCTCTCCAAACTGCTTCCTGTTTTTAGTTGGGTGAAGTAATTTTTGGAGTTGTTCATGGCGACATTTCGGGGGTTCTTGGTCCATCAAACCACATTAGTCTGGAATTAATCCACAGGTTCTTATCTTCTGTGGAAACAAAAGTAGAACCTCTTTTCCAAAGCAACAAATCCTTAGACCCAAATTTTGGAATCAAGATACCTTTAAAATATATAGGTTGGTTTAGCTTTGCAGCCCATACAATGAAATGTCTCTCTGTACTTAGCTTCTTCACAGTCAAAAAATTCAAAGAAAACACAATAATATACACAATCCAGACTCTCTATGTATATTTCATCTTTATGTAGCTTATTTGGTTTTACTTTATTATTTTTTAATATTTATTTGTTGTCTTTACTCCTTTAATCTATGATGGGCTGTACTCTGTCTCTTTTATATTACATTTAGTGTTTCTTTAATCTTTCTCTTCTCTCTCCCAATCCTGCGTACATTTTTTTAAAAAACACTGAGTCTCATTTAAAGGTCTTTTATGTCTGAATCTGTTCTATTGTATATCTGTAATTATTTTCTAACCAGAAGCACCTCTTTTTTATGCTAAGTGGGTATAGCTAAGGCCCACACAGGCCTGTCTGCTTGCTTCGTGCAGTCCAACATGGCAGAGGCATGTTTGCTGCCTCTGAGAGCCATGTACATTGCCCCACTTTTAGGCACATAGCAGGTCTATATTGCCATTAAGCAAGTTGTAGCACTCTGCTCACAAACCCCATTTAAATGTTCCACAGCTGAACCTCCCAAAAGAGTCAGAACTATTTGTGTTGGCAAACCAGGAAACCACCATTTTGAAACTACGTGGCTTTTTTCTGCTACCTCTGAATCAGGAAGACCTCTTTTAAAGGAGCTATGGCATGCCACCAGCAAAATGCTGACTGCCAAGAAGCTGTGCTTAACTCTGTTCTTTTGAGTCTAGAACACTTTTTAAGCTTTCTCAGGTTTTACATGGCTATAGTGACCACGTTGGCATGCCAATCTGTAGTAGGAGGCTACTTGTTCATTTCCCAGCCACGCAGACTCCTAAAATAATAACACAGGAGTTGTATTATTTAAATCACTGCTCTGGCTTACTCTTGTATTTTAAATTAACTCATTTCTATTATTTTATATTTTATCACAAGACTCATGGCCTACCAGGCAAGATTCCAGCTGGCAACTCACATCTTTCCGCTCTGGTGGCTACATGGTGTCTCACTAACTCTGCCTTCCTTCTCTTTCAGCATTCAGTTTAGTTTTCCATGCCTACCTCTATTCTGCCCTGCCATGCCCAAGACAGATTCTTTATTAACCAATGGTATTCACAGCATACATAGGGGAATCCCAAATCACCCCTAGACTAGTCTTTATCAGTCAGTCTATGATTCTTAAATCATCTGGCCAGACTTTTAATGGCCTTACTTAGACTCACCCCCACCTCCATCCGCTGCCCTCCCATTTTACTCCTTACTCCCACTCTTTTCTCCTACCCCAGACATATTCGTTCCCAGGTCTGGCTCCCCCTCCTGGCTGCAGCCCATTTTGGGTCTCTGTTTCTCTTCCCTTCAAGCTTCACCCTCCTTTCATCTCCAGTTACCTGGCTGTTGTTTTTTTTCCTTACATCTCCTCATTTATTCCTTTTCAGATCTGTCTCCAATTTCACTCACCTACTAAGAAGTTAAATGTTCATGTTTTTGTTTTTGTTATTGTTGTTAGTTCAAATAACCCAAACTAAAGCAGGCACAAACCTTATACACTATCCAGGTAAGATGCCTGGCAAGCATATCATATAAAAGACATTTTAGGACATTTCCATCCTTCTGAAGGGTGATGTTAAAGGGGCTAGACTCTGATAGAAAATTTCTAACCTAACCAAAGCAGTGGTTTGAGGTCCCCAACAGTGCCTCAACTCTGCTGCATTCTCATGCATGCTGGGGAAGTTCAACAGACCTCACAAACTGCTGGTCTACAATCACTGTATGGCTGCCATCACTCTAAGCAGGGAATTAAAAGATTTCATGTGGCTGAAGCACTCTTGTGGACAGGATTTTGAATGACACAATTCAAATCAGCCAAAAACTGCTTTGATTTCCATTCCTACAGGCACAGGCTTGTGGAAAGATGAAGAGACAGGCAGCCAAGGATCACTCAGAGCTGATTGACAGCTGTGGCTATACCTAAGGATAGCCAGGCACCACAGGCAGAGAACGTGATGCCGGACCTCATTGATTTTCCTAAAAGGTCACTCCTACCTGAGCTATTTGTTGGTCCTCTTCAGGATATGCAGGCCCAGGGTGAAAGGGAAGCCTGCATCATGTTTCAGAAAGCACTACTGACTCCATATAAGTGTATGATTTTGCCTACAACTTGATAATTCACTGAACTGACATCCTTTAGCTCCTCTGCTAAATGCTTCTCAGAGAACACTGGAGCAACTGAACTAGAAAATTAGAGCTCTTAGCTGGACTCCCTGGAGGTGCATATGTAAAACAGAATCATAAATGATTGTCATTTCAGTTCAGAACATAGAATTAATCATGGCCAAAGAGGGAACCCTGAGTCCTACGGGAAGGGCCATCAAGGGTCATTGGTAACCATCACTGGCCAGAGATGAAAATGAAAGCCTCTGGTATTACGTTGGAGTACTTGTGTGGCATGGCTGCAGTTGCCACAGAACCTGCAGAGAATCCACCAACAGGAAAATTATTCCCCTGAACAGTTTTTCTTTTTATTGAAAACTTCAAAAGCTCAGCCTCGGGCAGTGAAAACACAATCCAGACAGGAGCTTGCTCGCTGAACATCCTTTCTAAGCAGAGGGAAAGCAAGGGAGGTCCTAGAGACTGTCCATGAGGAAGGCACAGGAGGCTTCCAGAAGCTTCTTTCCCACCAGAACAATGAGGTCAGTAAGAGATCATTTGTGAAGCTCTTCAAGCAAAGGCAACAACAGCCACTGGGAACAAGAATAAGGAGATACTTTGATGGTCAGTTGGAGTGTGTGTTGCACCTCTAGGCAGGTTCCATGGTTAGGGACCTTTGGTTTAAAAGCAGCTAAAGTCTCTTAATGAATGTGGGTCCCTCAGCATCAGCTGGATAAAACACAGGATTCAATATCTGGTTAAATGAGAAAGGAAACCCTTCATTGGCGATTCCTATTTATAGTGAATTTTTATCATTTGGTCCAGGTTTAGGGCGCTGTGTCCTACCCTTAAAAAACATTTTAAAGCTCTGGGTATTTAGTTAAATGATATTTTATCAAAGTAGGAGACAAATTTTGTTTTTCCTCTAGTTAATGTATATGCAGTGTAAAGACAGGTCTCAGTACTCCAAGGCTTTCTGTTCAGTATAAATGATCTGAACACAGAGGACCTATAAACACAAGCCTGTGTGTTATCACTAATGTCATTTAGTGCAGGTGCACACTCTTGCCTGCTCTATCAAAAATGACTTCTGAAAGTAGATACTTGACCTCCTGCCACTGCTTATGAGAAAAGACATGTGGTAGGAGTCATATCTATAGAAGGAGAGTCCTAATAGAAACATACAGGGTAGCCTCAGAGATTAGGGCAGAATATATATACCCCCTAAGTTGCCACATCTGTATCCAAAACACATATACATGATGCCACAGATGGTATGCCATAGCACTCATAGCTCTCACCTTGGGCCCTTATCAAAGATCATTGTTCTGTTCCTTCGCTAAGGCATGCTCTCATTTCAGAATCAGACTTGTTGCAGACCATACCTTAATCTCCATGCTCAGTCCCTGCCCCAGGCTTCACTCAGGTCACCCCATACCCCCATTATCTCTTAGAACCTCACACCCTCAGTCTACTGTTACAGTCAGACCACCCTTTCAGTCTCTACCTCTTCCTACAACCCTCAAAAGCCTTCACAGCTTCATCCCTCTCCTGGAGGTCAGAATCCCAAGTTAGAGAGAAATGCTAGGTAGGATTGTTTAAAGACACAGCTAGTCTCCCAACAGCTTCTAAAGTCTCTATTTCCCCAATCCCATGCCTCACCTCGTTTAAACATAAATGCTAGGAAGGTTTAACTGGAAGGAAAGGCAGTATAGAAACAGCCAGAGTAGCTGCCCTAAACTGGGGAAAAGGGTCAGTGGAAGAGAAAGTGACAATGATGGTGGTGTTGTCTACTTGATAGGCTCTGGAATCAACATTGCAGATACAGCTCTAGGCATGCTTGGGATGGCATTTTCAGAGATGATTGGCTTAGTGGGAAGACCCAGTCTTGAGGTGAAGAGCACCTCCTTGACAGGCCCAGAGTTAAAGAACGGTACAAGGAAAATACAGAGTTGTCTGCCTGCTTTCTGCTTCGTCTTGAGTAAGGGCATCTCTCAGGCTGTTGCTGTGCTCTGCTGACATCAGGCTCCAGCTTCTTGATCCTTTCTCCATGAACTGAGCACCAGCTACCCCCAGGATCTTCTGGGCCTCTGCTAGTGATGTGAGGTTGCTGAGGCACCTGGCACCCAGCTTCATGAGCTGAGCAGCTCCCAGTTCTTTGCCTCCCCAGCCTTCACAGTCATTGTAGGACTACCAGCTCCAGCTCTATATGCCAATAAGTACATTTTTATTCTATATATGGGCACACACGCACGCACACACACACACACACACACACACACACACACACAATTGGTTCTGTTTCTTTACAGGGCCCCACTTAATACTGTGATCCTGTCCAGGATCTATCCACCAAGGAAAATGGTTCTAAATCCATCAGCTGGTTGTTATGTAGTCTCTGAACTGTCCAGCAGAAGCATTAGAAAGTTGTGGGTATAAATGTGAACGCAACTCAGTGAAGCTGGCAATGCTCAAAATCTTCTAAACCACTGATGCTTCTGATAGTTCAGGACTGAAAAAAACAAGCAATTCCATGATCAGCTAGATCTGGGTTCAAATCCCAGCTCCATACTCTCTGAGCTTTGTGAGCTTGGCAAATGAATGTACCTTCTCCTTGCACCTAAATTCCCTTTTATCAACAATAATAATAGTGATCTTACAAGGTTGCTTTCCTGAGGAAAATATTAATATAAAGTCTCTGGCCCATGAGAAAGTCTAGCAGGTTATTTTATTCAATTTATTACATCAAATGGATCATATCTCTAATCATAGATTTTATATATTCAAAGCTATTTCCTAATCTTAAATGGTTTGTAAACTATGTAATTTCCAAATTTTGGACTTGAAGCTCTATTGGTTTAAGGTAGGAAAAGGAGTCTGGCAATGTCTTGAGACTGAGCAGACAGATTAACTATGATAATACATTATCAACATAAAATTGGTAACAGTAGGGAAGTCAGAAGAATGAGCTGATCAAGTGAAGAGGAGGAGACAGAAGAGAAGGTTTTGTGACTGGGTGTTTGTCGCATGCCTCCGGCAGCATGAAAACCAGAGGAACTCCAGTATTTACAACATGAAAGCATGGTAGTCTGGTTAATCTCCCTCTCCTTGCATGTTTGTTATCAGATTTAGTCATCTAGCTTGTTGGGTTAGAACAGTAAATGCTGGGATATTTGCTGATCTTAGCTCCTTGGTATGAAGTAGAGTTCATATGTAATGCAAACTCAAAGCATGTGTTCATTTTCTAGTAATCCTGGCCTCCCTACATCAGAATCTTCCTGCTTATATCATCATCTCTTAAATACTTAATCTCTCAAAACAGTATTCAGGCTCGGGTCTGCATCAGTACACAGAATAAAATACTTAAAACCCAACGCATGTTTTACAGTAAATGATTATGAATCTTATCTAAAAGCAGACATTGGTGCACTTACAAAGGGAACAAAATATGACTTGGAACTCTTATTTTAAAAAGCTGTGCATATCTTGAAAACAATACAAAGTTCAAACTTTATTCTTACTGAACTCAGCTCAATATCAAGGAATGTCATGCCAAGAGAGTCTAATTTTAGAATATTTCCATCCCAGGGGGAAGCAGGGCCAGTCTGCAAAGGAGCACAAATGTGTTTTCTCCTCCCGTGTTCACTGCTGCCAACATGACAGCATCATGTTGGGGCCTAAGGAGTGGCACGGAGAAAGGGAACATGCAAACAATTGTATCCAAGGGTTTCTTCAGTCCAACACTGTATCTCTGGCAGCTTTTCTCTCCTGGGAGCCAAGGAGGCTGTTTAAACCCAATGTTTTCACACCTCCTTATCCCCAGAGGCAAGCATTTCCTAAGGAGGGGGGACTCAATCTCTTCTTAATAAATCTAATGCTTTATACAGGAAATCAACACTTTGCAAAAGGGGCTCCTTTCTCCAATGTATGGTGCCACCAGCAGGAAAACCTCACTAGTAAAGCAGAAAAAAAGATATTGACCGCCTCTGGGATAATTTTGGACAGCCCACTTAGAATGCATCAACTACAAATACTTATTAAACACCCACAGACTGAAACAGAGTTCTGAAGTAGAGGGAGTCAGAAAGCCAGAGTACCTACTACCCATGGGAAACTCATAAACTAGTAGTTGGTGGATGCTTTCTCTTTAAAATTGTATGACTGAAGAGAATTTCTAGGTATTGTATCAAGAGTGCTGAGGAATTGTGCATGTCCACGTTCAATGGACCTTTCCATTAGCCACTTCCACAGAAAAAACTAAATAAACATTAATAATTACCATTTTTAAGGCATCTACCATCCCAGTTCCTGGAAGAGAATATTCTAGTAGCATTTAAGTGAAATACCTGTGGTTTTTTTTTTTTTTCAGTATTTTGTAGTTACATGGAAGAATTCTGTATTTTTTATAGAAAATTCTCATACCCTTCAAGGATAAGACAAGAGGTTCACAGTAGCTCTCCAGTGCGCCAGTCAGCCTGAGGATACAACAGAAGCTCAATCCTCGGACATGCCACCTAGAGGGGTAAAACACTCACATAATCCCTGCTTCCTATATCTGATTTTCAGGTTTTTTAATCTTTGGGTATATTTCATGTGATTGTGTTCTAAGAGCTAATGGCCACTGTTAGATGGGGATGGGCTACAAGACAATTTGAGGCAAGCAATCTTCTCAGGGTCAGATATCAGCTGTTGATAAAGGATCCAATGTCTGCTTATACAAGATGGATTTGCTTAGTGCCTCTACTGCTAGGCCATGCTCATCAGCAGCCATGAGGCATGTACTGTTATGTGGGATGCATCCTTTTCTACTTATATGCATCCCTTTTTCCTTATTTGTATTATAAATATGCCCATTATCTACAATTTAATGTGTCAGGTACTGAAAAAAAGATTTCCATTGCACCCCCCAAAAATGTTATGTACTGGGAGCTTCCTGTGCTATTTTGCTTTGTATCAAAAAATTGGATGCTCCTTGAATCCTCCCTAAGAACCCATCTTTGGCATCCATGGTCTGGCCATTAAGTTTTGCCTCTGCATTGACCTGCTCAAACATTCTTTCAGATATAATAGAATTTAGTAGACCTGCAATACATTTAAAATGTCATATTATGTGCTATTTAAGATTTGTATTTTACATTTAAGTTGAAAGGGGACCTTTAAAAAATTACTAATTTGACTTCTTATTTTACTCGTGAGAAATTCTGCCAACATGATTGTCAGATCACTCCCTACACCACCCCCCTGTAAAAAAAAAAAAAGTTAAAGAAATCTAAGTCCTAATCTTTTTACTGTGGCTACTATGAAATCAAATGTATCATTTGATTTCAATGAGAATAACCAGAGGAAAAGAGTTATTTCTAATACAAAGGTATAAATTTGGGAGTTAGAGACTTGAAAAAATCATCCACGCTACTACCTCCTACTGTTTCTGCAGAGCTCTGCTCACTTCTACTTTACCATACAAATGGCAGGTGTCTTGTCCCTCAGAGCCCTAGGAATAAGAGGAACCTGTGAAAATGTGGCTCACTGCATCTCTCTCTCTGGAAGAAGAAGCTGATGGTCTTAGTAAAAAAATAGAAAATTCTATTTAGATTTATTATTGTTAAAGCTATGGCCTAGAGCTAGGTGATAACTGTGTAAGCTCAGGGGCTTGTTGATCTTTTAGGTAATTAAACAATAGAACAAGACTTCCTAATTCTCTCCTTGTACAAGTTGTTGGACAAATCCTTCCATGTTCAAGGAAATTAGAGGCCACCATATGTGCTTGTATTCTAATTGTCACTCTCCAACAATGTGAAAGGGCTGTGGGAGAACTTACCCCCATACCCACCCACACACAAATGCTATTCTTCCATCAAGCTCAATGGAAATGAGTAGGCAAACATAACACTTGATCTCAGCCAAAATGCTGGGAAGTGATTAGAGCTTTGTTGGGGGAGGTTTCTGTCCCACCTGACCACACAATAAACACACAGAAACCATATTATTTGCAATACTATTTGATCAATAGCTTAAGCATAGTTTTAGCTAACTCTTATATCCTAAACGAACCCATCTCCATTAATCTGTGTATCACCATATGGCTATGGCTCACCGAAAAGGTTCTGTTATTATTATTATTATTATTATTATTATTATTCAGGTATTAAGTATTATAGGTCAATAGCCATTCATGTTTGTCATACTTATAGTATAGACTAATAAGGTTCTTTAGATACATATAGATTATATTCTGAATAGACAGGTAATCTTCAACCACTTCAAAGAACTGTAGAATATGGCATTTAAATAATTTAGGGTTCTGTTGACATGAGACATGATTGCTCTTGGCAGCACCAATCCATACCCAAGAAAATGTTGAGAACCAAAGACAATCCACTTGGAGTTTGTTTTCTTCTTGGCAAAGCTGGCCTTTAAGTAAGGAGCTGCCCATGACTTGACCACTGATAAAATCCACAATGTTCAAACAGAACAAGCATGATACAAACCTTGCCAAGACAGGGTAAGATGGTTCTGAAAATTTTCCTGCCTCAGAAAATGGTCTGTCAGTTACTCTAGGCCTTAGCCAAAGTTGGTTGCCTCAACATTGCAAACTACACTTTGAGTGATTGCCCAGGTAGCCAGTTGTCTCTGCCATCTACTGAACAATTAGAAGTTGCTTGATTGTATTTCCTGTCTACTCAAGTAATATTATTTCCCTTCTCAGGCCTTCAATGGGGTTGAAAGTCATAGTTACTTTCCTCTTATGGTTTAGCCATGCCATTTCTAATACAAGACTTAGACTCCTTAGGATAGAATGATTATTAAAACATTTAGCATATGTTCCTTGCTTAATAATATTTTTTCTGGTTGAAGTTCTAATTTTTATACTTGATATTTGATCTTATTATATATAATTTTGTTTTAGACTTAGAACTCTTTTATTTAAACAAAAGGGGGAGGTGCTGTAGGAATTCCTCCAGCGAGTAGCTTTTAAGATACCAGCTCACTTGGGCATGGCCTCTTATACCATAAATGCCAACATAAAGCTCACACTTGCTATGTCTCTCCCAGCTTCTGGATTTGATTCCTGTTCCACGTTTGTGCAGAGGACTGTGATCTGTAAATCTACCCCTAAGTAAATATCTCTTTATACATAATTCTCAGCTAGTGTGGGATTATTTTATAGCTTCCATCTTCAGAGTTTGACAACAAACCATCTCAGATTCACCCAGACATAGAAGATATATTGTTATTTATCAAAGGCAAAAGACAGTTTATCTCATAAATTTGTCAGGTGGGAAGTTTTATGGTTACTTAATAATAAGCTATTCACCCCATCTTTGCTACCTTTTGGGCCCTGTACCCTGAGTAGAAGATGTGTTGGTGATTAAGACAAAATGCTTGCCTTCAGAGAGCTGGTAATCTATCTTGGAGACAAACAATAAGTCACTTCCATAAGGTACTCCAAGTGCCATGACAAAGGAACAAAAGACAATTAAGAAATAGTGAAACAGGAGTGAAAATGACAAGAGAATTCTGATCTGTGCTCTGTAAACTAAGTGGGTATTCAATAAGCAGGAAAGTGTGTAAGCTGTTAGGAGTGGGTTACACAATGAGAAAAGCTCATGGAAGAACAGACATCTGGACTTCCTAGGTGTCAATCTAGGGAGCTCAGACCTTTCAACAAACAACAGCATATATGTTATGTTAAGATATATTGCAGAAGTGATTGACATGTATAATTTAGTAGATGTTTTTCTCTTTGTGACAAAAGACTTGCCAAAAGCAACTTGAATGAAGAAAGACTTTGGCTCACACTTTAGAAGGGTATAAGCCATTATGATGGGAAAGTCATGGTGAAGGTCATAACTGCGGGAGCATGCAGCTGGGACAACTCACATCAATATACACCAGGATGCAAAGAATGGATAGGATGCAAGGCTTGCCTGCAAACTTCAAAACTACCAGTGGCCCTCTTTCTTCAATGAGACTCCATCTCCTACAGATCTGAAAATCTTCCAAAGTAGTCCCATCATCTGGTGGCCCAGTGCTGTGGAATAGTCTTTTTGTATAATGTAAAGATTTGTCACTCAAATTTATTTAACAAAAAGCTGACTGGCCAGTAACCAGGCAGGAGGTATAGGTAGAACAGCCAAACTAAGGATTCTGGAAAGAAGGGCCAAGTCTGAGGAGTTGTGAACAGAAGAGAGAAGCCAGGTGGACATACTGAGATAAAGTACCAAACCGTGTAGCAAAGCATAGATAAAATTACGGATTAATTTAAAATATAAGAGTTAGCTAGTAACAAGCCTGAGCTATTGGCTGAGTATTTATAACTAATATTAAGCCTCTGTGTGGTTACTTGAGAGTGACTTGTGGGACAGAGACTTCTGCCTACACCCCAGTGTTCAAACGCATGAGCCTCAGGGAAGCATTTTACATTCCAAACACAAAAGGAGGACTTTAAGTGACTTAAGTTAAAGAGATCACTTCCCCACACTTACCAGCTGAAGGCCTTCAGAGTAAAAGTAGAGAGCTTCTGGAGAAGAATGAAATTGGCCTCAAGAATATACCTTAGGCAAACTACTTGAGTGTTCTAGTTTAATAGCCACCCTGAAGATCCCAGACTTGCCACCTGCCACAACACATCAACCAGTGCCTTAAACAGGACAATTAATGCATCCCCCAATCATTCTGTTTATCTTAAGAAAGTTGATAAATACACAACAGTTACATATGGTGCCTGGGCACAAGGACATCTACATGTACTAGTAATGGGAGGTGGACCTTGTAGAGGACTGACATCAACGTAGAAATCTTTGTGTATCAAGCACAGGAATGGGAATTTTATTCTACACGTGAAGAGAAGTGCTGGGCTAGAAGAGTTTAGGTAAGGACTGGCACAATAATTAAAAAAAAAAACAACTTTGTGAGTGTTTCCTTTACCCCACATCCTCTCCAGCATAAGTTGTCATCAGTGTTTTTGATCTTGGCTATTCTAACAGGTGTAAGATGGAATCTCAGAGTTGTTTTGATTTGCATTTCTGTGATGGCTAAGGATGTTGAGCATTTCCTTAAGTGTCTTTCAGCTATTTTAGATTCCTCTGCTCAGAGTTCTCATTGCTGGTGGGAGTGAAAACTGGTACAGCCCCTTTGGATATCAGTATGGCAGTTTCTCAGAAAATTAGGAAACAACCTTCCTCAAGATCCAGCAATACCATTTTTGGGTATATACCCAAAGGATGCTTAATCATACCACAAGGGCATGTGGTGTAGGAGGGTCTTCTGTATTTGTGTTACTTTCATTGGTTAAATAAAGAAAACTGCCTTGGCCTTTTGATAGAGCAGCCCTTAGGTGGGCGGAGTAGACAGAATGGAATGCTGTGAGAGAGAAGGCAATGTGGCAGACGTCATGTTTCTCTGGCCTGAGATGGATGTAGGTTAGAATCTTTCCCGGTAAGCCACAACTCATGGTGACACACAGATTATTAGAAATGGGTTAAACAAATATGTGAGAGTTAGCCAATAAGAGGCTAGAGCTAATGGGCCAGGCAGTATTTCAATGAATACAGTTTCTGTGTAATTATTTCGGGTATAAGCCAGCTGGGTGCCGGGAACGCAGCCCTCTCCTCCTTGCAACAGGCATGTGCTCAACTATGTTCATAGCACCATTGTTTGTCATAGCCAGAACCTGGAAACAACCCAAATGTCCTTCAAGCAAAAAATGGATAAGGAAAATGTATTACATTTACACAATGAAGTACTACACAGCAGAAAAAAAATGACATCTTGAAATTTGCAGGCAATGAATGGATCTAGAAAACATCATATTGAGTGAGGTGACCTAGACCCAGAAAGACAAACATCATTTGTACTCACTGATAAGGGGCTTTTAGACATAAAACAAAAAACAAACAAACAAAAAACCAGTCTACAATCCACAATCCCAGATAATCTAGACAACAATGAGGATCCTAAGAGAGACATACATAGATCTAATCTAAATGGGAATTAGAAAAAGACAAGATCTCCTGAGTAAATTGGGAGCATGGGGACTATAGAAGAGAGTAGAAAGAGAGAGCAGAGGAAGGAAGGGGAACAGAGAAAAGTTCATAACTCAATAAAATCAATTAAAAAATTTAAAAAAGGAAAAACTCTGCAAACTTTCCACATAGAGGATAAATGGAGTCCAACAGAATTGTCAGGAGTGAAAAATGGCTTCATCAACACTACATTTTTTGTAATCTATGCCTTATAATAAATTGTTTTCACTCTCCCTCCTTTGAGGCAGATAAGCATAGGAACTGGGTTGGTAACCTGGAACTCCACTTGGTTTGGACTATACATACACTTCACTTCTTTTTTTTTAATTAATTTTTATTGAGCTCTACATTTTTCTCTGCTCCCCTCCCTGCCTCTCCCCTCCTCTTCAACCCTCTCCCAAGGTCCCCATGCTCTCAATTTACTCAGGAGATCTTGCCTTTTTCTACTTCCCATGTAGATTAGATCTATGTATATCTCTCTTAGGGTCCTCATTGTTACCTACACCTCACTTGTAACAATGCACCCAGCAACATAGTTCTCCCATCTGCACCATACTAAAGAATCGTCCTGCTTTGAACAATGCAATAAGTTTCTTTGTCCCTAATAGGTAGTGTGCCAATCTTGTCTACACTGGCTTTGAATGCATGTGCAATAAGAGAAATTGTGTCTCCTAAGTAAAATTTCAGGGAGAATTTTTGTATCTCATGTCATGTCTTTGCATAATTTGGCACAAGCATCCTTAAGAACAGATGCAGGAGAGGAAAAAGGTGTGTAACCTAAACCTGCTAATCAAAATTGTGACCTTATCCATGCTGTAACCCTAGAAACCAGGTTTTCCTTCTCTTGGGCCCATAAAAGAAATCCCTAGGCCATTGCCTGGGAATGCTTGAGCACTCTCCCTCAGGTGGTCACAGATACCTTGTAGTGTGTCTGATACACTCCAGTGCTTTCCTTCATCAGCTCCCTGGGAACTGTGGAATCTGTGCTGCCTCCATTTTCAAGTCTGTGACAAAGACTTGACAACCTGGAAACATCCCCTTCTTCTGGATATCTGTTGCATGAGATCTCTTCTGTCTTTACATTTTATTTTACACTATGTTCCAGGTAGGTACATCAGCAAGCTGGGCTATGCCAGTGACCAGAATCTCAGGTCATTCACCTCCCAAAGGACCTGGCTGCACAACTGATCAACATAAATACCTTTCCCGTCAGCACTGCGATTGTCACCTTGCTGAGTGACACCCTTGGAAATTCATCACCATGTCACATTTGGCAGCTGCACGAGAAGCATACTTTATTTATGTATGAGCTGAGCACTGGGGAGCAGTGAGCCTCTGTCTTTAGATCTGCAGGGCTGCTGATGTTGAGAGAGCAGCATATTTATTCAGAACCACCCTGAACTGTGTGAGACCTTTACACACTTGTGAGTAAATAGACTCAGATTATTCATTGTTCCTGTGCAAGTCCCATTCATTGCCTTCCCCTAGAGGTTCTAGGTAGCTCCAAAGGTTTGGAGGTCCCAGCCAGCCACGGGGGAAGCATTCATCACCTGGTGATTTGCTTACTCTTGTTCACCTAAAGGGCTTCCAGCTGAACTGTAGACTGGGCACCAAATTGACAGGAAAATGTGACCACCTCCCTACATACAACCTAGAGGCAGCTCCCTAGCAAGAAGTACCAGGAGTTGAATAGAGAGGGAATGCAATATGTGCCCTTGACCAACACATATTGAACACAGACTCATAAAGAGACAGCTAGGCTTGACTTTCCCATCAGCCTTGCACAGTCATTGCTTCATGCTCCTAACCCAGAAAATGAACAAAATTTAATGTTTCCTCACTATTCTCTCGCACTTAGCAAGGCTTCCATGATACCCTTGTACTTTAGGAGGAGTGGAACCAAATTGGATCCTCACCCATGAAAAACTAAAAATCAGATTCCTTCAGGAAATCCTTCAGAATTCCTGCATCCTATATTTTCCTTCATTTCATCTCTCTGGGGAAGATTTTTAATAGTTTCTAAGCATTAATCCAACAAAAGCCAGTTTTTAAAAGGCAAATTCAAGCTGCTAGAATAACTCAGATGAAGTATTTGAAGAAGTAGGTCTGACCCTTCCAGTCCCAGAGGAAGAAAGGTCACACAGTTACCAAGGTTTCCTCAAGGATTTAGTTGCCTTCTATTTTTACTTCAGGGCAAAGCTTAGAGGTCAACTTTCGCTGGTTCCTTTACATTACTGGAGAAAGAGCTAAAAACATTGAACAGGGGGAAGTCTTCAAATCAGAGGAATTTGGGCAGTTCTAGTCTGTGGCTAAAACATTCGGATATAAAAAAAGGGGTGCCTGCAGCCAAGTTTGGCAACTGGGGATTCCATTTCCAGGAGCCACGCAGTGAAAGGAGAGAAACAACTTCCATACATTGTCCTCTACCTTCCACACACTTGCTGTGGCTTTCCATGTGCACACAAGTGCACAAACACACAACACACTAAACAAACAAACAAATAAAAATTGGGACCTCAGTTCTTGTCTAGCAAACAGGCAAATCTGATTCCAGTACTCTGATGAAAGAGGGCAAGCACTCCCCTGTGACCCTAAATGTGTGGCAAACCCACAACCAGGCTCAATGCCTGTCAGCATTTCAAGGAGAAGAGAAATGTGGAGCAGTGCAGAGACCTGCAAATTCTGCCTCTTGATCTTCAAAGCCTGAGATTTACAGCCTATAATTTAGTCCCAGCTTTCTTTGTGGGAGAATTGTTGGCTGCAGTGCTGTCATCTTGTTGTCTGGACCTTTTCTACACTGTTTCTGAGTGTCAACAGGAAGCAGCTTGTGAATGATGTTAGGGAACTGTGGAGATGCATTGCGCTGCTGGATAGCACTCTGCCTGGACATGCTCTTTCCTCCTGTGTGCTAATCTTCACCTCCTAGATATTTTCTCCGCCACAGCCCTTGCTTTGAACCTGGGACCCTGTGAATATAGCAATTAATATCCATGCCCACTCTGCCAGTGAGGTAGAATAACCAATCCTTCTTCAACTACTTACCTTCACACTCAATAAGCTTTCCTAGGGTGTGTGCATGTGTGTCTGTGCAGTGTGTATGTTCATGTATGAAGCGACACATATGTCAGAGTATGTATGTGGTGGCCAGAGAACAACTTTGCATAGCTGGTTCTCTCCTTCATCTTTCCCTGTATTCCAGGGATCAAACACAAGTCACATATACAAAAAGACCCTTTATGTGCTAAGCCCTGTGTCCAGCATCCCCGATCAGCTGTTTCTATGGAACTTTACTATAAACGCCTGTGGCCAGTGGTTGTCACACTCATGTATCACAGAGGACATAATCTTCAAATACCATGAAACCATCTTACAACCATACAACAATCAAGAAAGAAGATAATATATGTTGAAGATGGGTCATTGGTAATACAACATTAAGGAACTCTGGAAGTATTATTAGCTTAATGACATCTTATGAAGTGTTTATGCAATATACATTTGAACATTTTTGCAACTGTGGCAGAAACAATTTTAAACTAATGATTGAAAAACTCTGTGCTATGATAGCATCACAGTAGGGGTTAATATTACTTAAAGGCGTTAATAGACCCTGCAAAGTTAAGGTTAGCTGCAGGGAAGGTTTTTTTTCTTTAAAAAAAAAAGAAGAGAGAAAAAGCATTTTTCACTCCATCTTAGAACTTCCACTGTACCTGAGGGTAGCAAGGAAATGGCATGAATCATCAACAAAGTTCTCCGTGAAAGTGGGGTGCTCCCCCACCCCACCCCGCTGCTGTACTCAGCCACCACCTGACCTTAGACTTTGTTCACAGTTCCCTCGTTTGCAAATGAAAAAGTTTTGCCAGGTGGTCATTTGAAGAGTAAATGAAGCATCAGAAAAAGAAAAACTCATGAGAGTAAACTGTAAAGATCAGGCAACATTTGGCTGCAGGAGACACTTGCCTAGTAGCAATTTCTAGGAAGCTAGAAAATTCAGACTCGGCAGTAATGGGTGGTACCAGTCACAATGGGCGCATTCTCCAACCAGAGCAAAGTGTATGTGTGTGTGAGAGAGAGAGGCTTTGAAATAGCCTGCCCAGGCAAGAGGCAGAGAGGACCTGGCTACCATCAAAGTGAGTTTTTTGTGCTTATATAGAAGTTACTCCTACCATAATAAACAGCTCTGAAAAAGATAAAAGAAATAAACTGGAAAAGAATATGTGGATATTTCATGGATTACCTCCTAAGCCTCTGTGGAGTTTTCTTACTAGACATAAGAGAATTTTGCTGGAGCTTCAGGCCCAGTCCTACCATTGAGGTGTTTCTAGTCCACTGAAAAGGCATAAGACACATGTGGAAGGGTTAGAGCAGTGGTCCTCAGCCTTCCTAATGCTGCAGCCCTTTAATACAGTTCCTCACGGTGTGGTGACCCCAACCATAAAACTATTTTTGTTGCTACTTCATAACTGCAATGCTGCTACTGTTATGAACCATCATGTAAATATCTGTGTTTTCTGGTGGTCTTAGGCTACCCCTGTGAAAGGATCATTTGGCCCTCAAAAGGTCTTGACCCATAGGCTGAGAATCACTGCTATAGAGCAAGGCGGTTATCACCTGAATGGCATTAAATCCAATGATATAAAGTACATGAGAGCTTAAAGATATACAATGAAGCTAAGAATGACTGGAGAGCTAGAGTTAGGAAACAGGAAACTGTTTATAGTACAAGACTAGCATTTGCTACTAAATTCTCTGGAAGTGTCCACAAAGATTTGATTTAAGGAAAAGAGATTTAGGAGGCTGACCTGGGAAAAGGCTGTGGTTGGTTAATTATAGAAGTCAGGCAATGCCGGTGTCATGAGGTCAAGAGAGGATTGTGTAAGGATCTTCAGGAGGACAACTCTAGAACTTGGCAAGTCTATGTAGGTGATCTATGAAGAAAACCTTTGATTTTCTTAGCCTAGTGTGTGTGTGTGTGAGAGAGAGAGAGAGACAGAGAGAGAGAGATCAAATGTGATATGAAGATGACGCCTTAGGCTAACCAATGTCTAGTATACAATTCAGTCAAGATAATGAAACTCGGGAACATAGAAGATCAGGACTCAGGAAACCTCACACCTTTATAACCTCAGAAACTTTGGGGGATCAAATGATTCTCAGCACAAACCTGTGCCAGTTGTCAGTACTAATGACCAAAGTTAGGACATCAACTTCATGGGCTCAAGTCTTTATTTTTCTTTTTCCTTGTTTTGTGAAGACTGAAAGAATTTAGACCTTATGGGGTAAGCAGAATAATGTTCCCCTCATAATTACCTATATCCTGATTCTAAGAACACAGGAATATATTAAGTTATATAATGAGGAGACATTAAAGCTGCAGCTATAAGTGAAGATGGTCAGTAAGTAAGGTCAGTAATTTTATTCACTTTAAATTTTAGATTCTAAATAGTCCCAAAGTAATGCCAGGGTTACTTATAAATGGGAACAGGAACAGCAGAGATAATAGCATGACATACTCGAATGGCCTTGGAAGGCTTTGAAGGTAGAAGGGGCATCAAATCAACAAATGCCTAGTGGCTTCTAGAAGACAGTAAAGATGAGGAGACAGAATCCCCTCTCTGGATTCCAGCAGGAACTGAGAACTGCAGACATCTTGCATTTATTCCAATGACATTCATGAATGATGTCTGATTTGTAGAGATCATTAAGAGACTTTACTTGGTAGACAAAAGAAACTTCTTCAGTTCAAATAACACAAGATTCCAGACCAAAGATAGAGTCCAACAATCTGAGCTTGGTAAAATTATTGGGGTTACATATGGGAACCTGGAAGACTCACAAGCAGCTACAGCACTGAAAAGCTCCAAGCTCCTGACAACCAAGGTCCCACATTGTAAGTCTACAACAGAGGAATGCGAACCCAGTTCCAGATCATGACCTAGTGTAGGCAGAGGTTTCTACAGGCCAGACAATGTCAGATATGAATACAAGTAGACTGAGAAAAATACGGTCATGTGCACTACATTCTTGTTCTTAGTGATTCTTCTGCTCTTATCAGACACTATCTAAGAATAGGGAAGACGGTTTGCCTGTGTGGTACATGAAACAGTTACATGCATCCTGTTACAATATGGAGTGACTCTGGTTAGGAGTGGGAAGAGTAATTCCACTACTGAAGGCCTCTCCTCTATCCTTCCTTCCTTTCTTCCCTTCTGCCTTCCTTCCTTCTTTCCTTCCTCCCACCCTCCTTCCCTCTCTCCCTCCTCCCCCGCCTTCTCCCTCTTCCACTTCTGTCCATCTTCCCTTCTGTCTGTCTTTCTCTATCCTTAGTACTGTCTTCCTGGAAAAGTTCCATGAGGTACCTACTAAGATACCACTGTGATCCTAACAAGATGTCCCAAATTCAAGCAAGGTCATGTCAAAATAGGTTTAATAGATATTTCATTGATGCATCGAGAGGAAAGTGGTGGTAGATTCAATCCCAGAACTCAGTGAATCAGCTGGAGGAGTAGATAACCTATTTCTAGGATAGATCTGAAGCTAGGGAAGCACCCAGCCTTACCAGGCAGTCTCTGCTGAATCTTGTTGCCCAAGGAGTTAACCCAA
The DNA here is from genome assembly GCA_004026605.1 of Ondatra zibethicus. Classification (NCBI taxonomy): domain Eukaryota; kingdom Metazoa; phylum Chordata; class Mammalia; order Rodentia; family Cricetidae; genus Ondatra; species Ondatra zibethicus. The sequence goes on along the minus strand of PVIU01003409.1, from coordinate 121,763 downwards.
AATTCACCCAGTACCAAGGCCAGCACCAGAGGAATTACAACATGGAACGTCTAAGCTCTTTCTTTCTTTACTTCCCAGACACAGACCTCTCAGTTAAATTGCCTCTCAATTATATGTGACATAAAATTGCAAGGTTCTTGGTTTCCTGTTTTATAGGCAGACAAATAATGGTCCTAATTGCTCATGAAAGACCTCTAAGAGTTTAAGAGGAAAAGCTGATGGACTGAGCAATGCTCAGCTTCCCTGACTTGCCCTGTCTGGATAAATGGTCCCACTGGGTTGTAGCAGATGACCCCTGATTTGGGGTCCATTTTGCTTACCTTTTCATCTCCTTGGTTTTGGTCTCAGGGGTGAGAGAGCAGAGAATATAATTTACCATTTATTTAGCATGCTGTTGTTGGCTTAAAACTATCTTATTACTTTGCAGGGAAAAATGCAGGAAGCACGTTTAGATATTAATACATGTTTTTCAGAGAAACTATAGTCATTCCTAAAAGGTTTTGACAGGCCAGTTTTATAGGAAGAATCAACCCCATAGCATCTGTACCTTCTCATCTTGAAATGCCTGGCTTTGCCCAGGGTTTACCAAAAGAGCCCACACATCTCTGGCCATCTCTTCCTTGCCCCTGCCTAATTGCTAGCTCTGCTTCAGATGTGCAGAAACTGTTTCCATTCTTTCTAAATCACTGCAATCCCTCATTCTCTGGCTTATTTCATTTGTAAGCAGGATCTGGGTTGATTTTATTAGTCTGCTTTATTAAGTGTCATGTGTTTCCAGATGGTCTGCAGAGTCCATCTGAGCCGAGGATGTGTATGTTGCTGGGCCTTTGCTGATCATTCGCAGGGGACACATGTTCTGCGGGCTTCTCTCTCAATAACTGGCCTGTGTTTTTCCAAATGGATTTACATTTTTATGTTAGGCTGATGACTCCTCCGGAGACACATACCATGAATGTCTGGCTCTCGGTTATTACATGTACAAGTCATAAAGCTGTGTAATAAGACTCATAAAAACATGCAAATACAAATACTCCTGTTCTAGGGAGGGAAGAAACACGATCAGCCCTAAAACTGGGAGCTTGGAAATGCTGAGTACTCTGCTGAGAAATCACAAGGAGGAGGAGAAAATGCCCTCTGGGATGACCAGTCATCTACAATTAAATGAACAAACAAACATGCCACCTAACAACTCTGGAATTCTGTGTGCCAGGGACAGCCATCGCTGGTGGTCAAGAGCTGCTTCCTTTAACTTCTTATGTCCAGCAAGAAAATACCATTATTGCTCTCCTCTGTTGGATCTTCTGCAAGCCCCACCCTTCACATTGTCCATCCTGGAAACTGGAGTATTGAGACCCTTATCCACATCTCTTAAGCTTCTTTATTTCTACCTTCATGCCTCCAATCTACATGGTACCCTTCCCCAGCAACCCTCAGACACTTTTTTCTACCAAAGATTTTATTTATTTTATTATGGGTGCAAGTGTTTTTCATGAATATATAAGTGCATCTCAGGAATGTCCTGGCCACAAAAACAGGAAAAAGCTGAAGGATTCTCCAGAATTGGCCTTGACTGTGAACTGCCATAGGCACTGGAAATTAAATCAGGTCCTTAACTTGTGAGCTCTCTCTCTAACCCCACTTCCAATATTCATCCCTTGTTTTTTCCCTTTTCTTTCTTTTACTTTGAAATAATAATTACATCATCTCCATCTTCCTTTTCTTCCCTTCAAACCCTCCCATATACTGCTCCTTGCTGTCTTCCAAATTCATGGCTTCTTTTTACATTTATTGGTCTTACACACACACACATACTCTCTCTGTCCCTCCCTCCCTCTCTTTTCTCAGTCTATATAATGTTACTTGTATTTATGTTTTCAGGGATAAACATTTAGTATTAGGTAACCACGTGGTGTACTTTCCCCTGATTAGTTCCCTGTAGATCTTTGTTTAGGGTTGAGGCCTTGCAGGCTTTCTTCAATCCACTTTGGTGTGCCTACTGTATCTTGTTCTGCTCATGCATAGACAGTCATGCTGATGGGTACAGCTTCTGACATTACTGGGAGACATTATCTCACAGAAAACTCCCTGATTCTCTGCCTCTTACAATGTTTCCTTCTCCTGTTCCTCAATGGTCCCTGAGCCCTAAGTATGGGATCGTTTTGTCAATGCATCCATTAGGACTGGGCTCCACAACCCTGCATTTTGATTAGTTGTAGATTCCTGTAATGGTCTCTGTCTGTTGTAAAGAGAAGTTTCCTTGATGAGGGGTGAGGACTACACTTACCTGTGGTTGTAAGAACAAATATTTAGGATACAGTTGGGGATTATGTTGGCTTAGTGAAGAGGTGGTTGTAGACTTTTGATTATCCCTGAGGAGTTGGGTGGATCCTAGTAGCAGGCATGATATTCTTCTCTTGTTGAGCAGGTCCTAAACCAATTAGGGAGCTGTTGGCTACCATCTAAATATGCATGTTTCTACTGTACTCTTAGGGTTATTGTACCATGCTGGTCATTGTGGCTCATGGGTATCACAGCTGGCTAGGACTGGAGGTTGCTTCCTTCCTTTGGAAGCTTTCATAGTGTCTTCTGCCAACATGAAGGCTAGTCCTCAAGAAGGAGGGGCTCAGATCTGCTCCAACTCAGGGGCCTCTGCACTACATGGTGTCTTCAGCAATAGGGACTTACCTTCCACTTGTGGGCACAAAGCAAGTGCATTAGCAGTAGACTCTAATCTTTTGAGAGTGTCCTAGAAAACCCTAACCAACACATCAAAGGATGGCTTTCCCTACCTGGCATTTGGAGGTTTTATCAGGTGGTATTTGGCTCTTGAAGGGAACGTTTTCTGCCAAGATAAGAAAATTTTATTTAAATTATATATTTATAAACAGACTTGGGCATTACAGTTTTTTAAGTAGATAGCTAATAATATGATTCCTCATGACATTTTATAATATCCATAATGCTATTTTACCTTTCTCTCCCCTTCTGTATTTATCTACCTCCCTACTCCCTAATTGGATCTCCCCTTCCCTTGGTCGAGAGCAGAGAGTCTAAAGAACAATAGATGCTCTGTGAATATTTTTTAAAATATATCAATGATAAATTTCATACTCAGTTGCTTAGTATCCTGTTTCTCTTCTGGAATGTTAATTATGGGGACTTCTGGGTTCCACCATAGCCTAAAGAAATGCATACTGCTCTCTTCGCCTACTTTCAGCAACTTTCCTTGGCCACACAATTGATGTGGCAACAAAACTAAGAGGCCCTAAAATGGGGAGCAGCAGTACATGGGGCAGTGACAGCTTTGACATTGCTCAGAGAGCTCTCCATCCTGAGGTGTCCTCTACCCTGGGCTTCTTTGCTGTCCTATTCCCCTGGACTCTTCCTCTTCCATCCTCTGTCATTCCTTTCTTAGACTCCTTCAAGCGCTGGTTGACATACATTTGTCCTATAAATATTCACAGTCTGCTCTGAGACCTAGTCTTGGAGATCTCTTTTCTCTTTGAGTTTCAGACCAAAATACCAAGCTACTTCAACTTTGTCACATAGCTCAGTTCATGAGAAAACAAACTTGTCCTCACTATTCTCTACCCCCACACAAAATCAAGTGAAAACAAAACCATTCATTCCCTCTACAGATTCTGCATCTTGAGCATGGCTCACCATCTTGACCTCTTTGTCAGATGAATGAGTCACCAGCCTTGGCCATATCATCATCCTCATGATGGATCAGTCACCAAGGCCTTTTCCTGAAGTCCCCCAAAGTCTTTCTCACTCTTTCCACTCCCTCTTGCTCGGTGCCTCCCCATCTGGCCTTAAGTCAGTTCATCGTCTCCATCCCTTACTTGGACACTGTAACTGGTTCTCACTCAGTCACCTGCCTCTTATTAATTACTTTATGTACAAACCAATTTCCAATCAGAGTCAGTGGTATTTCTAAAATAAAAGTCCAAACATGTCTTGTCCTGACCTGACCCACCCATGTCTTCATGTGGCTTTTTTGTATCAACCACAACAGCTCAGTATAGACCTCTCTTATTACTTCCTCCTATCAGACTCTGCCACCATTGACCTGAGCAAATGACTTTCCCCACTGTGTCTCTGGTTTTCCTAGGCCTTACTGTGTATTCCTGCTCATGCCTGTCCATCCCCATGTTATCTTCATATATCACATAAATATTGCGCTGTTCACAAAACTTTCCATTTCTGTTCCTCCTCTCTGCTCACAGAACAAGGAGACACCTGCCCTTATCTTTGTAGTACTATAGGGCTTCTCCACTCTTTAATCTCTGGGTGTTATCTGTTTCCACCTTCTTTGCTGAAAATTATTAAAAGCCCATGTTGCTCTGAGATTTCACCACAGGCTTCATCCAATGCCCAGAAATCCACAATATTAAGCTCATCAAGATAAAAATGTCAAGTAAAGCTGACCATAGATAACTGGGCATCCAAGATGGCACATGCACTTTAAAGGTTATCTAGATCTGGAAGATACAAGCAAGGGCTTGATTTCACAGGCACAGAGGCAGGTGATAACTTGTCGGTGAAACTCTGAAATGGAAACAGATGTTAAGCTCAATGCCCGACGCTTGCTATGTGATCCTCAATACTATTACAGTGTGGAAAGAGAGTATGTATATCAGGGAAATCCCAATGAGAAGGTTGCAAGACGAGCTTGTAATTCCAAATGCTATAGATAATTGGTGAGAGCCAAATAGTAAATTCATTGTAAAGACTGGGTTTACACTCTTTTGTTTCAGCATTCTTGATGAAGTAGACATTCTGGAACCATTTCTGGATGAAGGACGAGCTGATGTTGCATGGCTTGCCAAGTGGTATCTTGAGGCTATTACATGCCTGGGATAAACACCCTGAGGATGGTAAAGTTGAATGGGGTAGGAACTATCACACAGAAGTTAGGTGCTGTGCTACTCAGAGAACACCCTGTAGGATCCCCTCACCTATATCTTCTCTTTCCTGAAACTTGCCTGCCTTTCCAATAAGATTACAATAGCCATACTACCATCAAATTGGAGATGCAATTTCAAGTTCTAAATTTAAGAACATATTTTCAGTCCATAGAAAAATGGAATGCTGTGTTTGAATCTATAATGTCCTGCCTAGCTCATGTTTTGAACACTTCCTCCTGCAGCCAGTACATCTGATTTGGGAGACTGTAGGCTTCTGGATGTGGAACCCAGCTGAAAGAATGAGGTCACTGGGGTGGCCCTTGTGGGCATATCATTCTTGGATCTTTAGCATTCCTGGATCTTTGATTCCTATTTGGTCATGAAGTGAACAGCTCATAGTTCAGGTTCCCATGAACTATGAGGTCCTGGACAATCTGAAAATATTAGATAAAATCTGCCAGTTTCTTCCAGGTATGCTGGCATAGAGAGGAATAGGTAACCAATACAGGTCACACAAATATTAGTTTTGTTATTAGGCAATTTCAGCAGTTTGTTAGGAGACAACAGGAATGCTCAAGCCATGACATCACTCATGGGGCCTGAAGTCTTTATGAAAGAGAATTAGTCTCTGAGTAGTCAGTAGATCGGTACCTGAATTACCTGTGACTTAGAATTACTAACAAATTTATTTAAATATTTAAAAGCAGCACACCTGCATACAGAGAAAGTTTAGGTTGGGCAGAAGGTCAAGAAACCCAGAGCTTGCAGGCAATAGGTCACAAGTCATGAAGCTACTGTCCAGAGCTCGGGCCAGGCATCCTCTCTTCCAGAAAAATTTGTCCTCAGGCATAGGGACATTGTGATGGTTTGGTTATAAGTGGTATAGGGTTGCGGTTGGAAATGTAGTTGCCTCAGGGATCTCTCTTGAAAAAAAAATAAAAGAAAATGGATGGGATGCGATAATAGGTAGATTAGTGTGAGTTTAATTGCACTAATTATAATAGTAATCGCGAGATTACTATTATTTATAGACAATTTACTTGGTATATTTTTTGTATATTGATACAAATTCAAATTACATTTGCTATAATGAATATGTCCTATTTCTGCTTACAATATTTGTACAATTATACAAGGTTATTTTGTCATATATGCATGCATGTTTGTACCTCTGCTTAAGATTTTTGTATATTGATGCAATTTTAGGATATATTTATCATACTGCACTGTACATTTCTACCTCTGATCAAGATACTTATATTGTTTACATTTTGAGGCCATTGTCCTCTCAAGATGCACATTTGTTTAAAGATTGTTTAATATTTTTAATATGAAGGCTTAGTCTTTAAGTTATATAGGTATTAAGAATTGCAGGTCAATAGGCAATCATGTTTGTCATACTTATAGTTAAACTAATCAAGTTCTTTAGATGCATAGATATTGTATTCCACATAGATAGGTAATCTTTAAACACTTCAAAGAACTATAGAATATGGCATTTAAATAACAAAGGGTTCTGTTGTTGTGAGACACGATTGCTTCTGGAAGCACCTATCTATTTCTGAGAGAATGTTGGGCACCAAAGACACTCCACTTGGAGCTTGTTTTCTTCTTGGCAAAACTGACCTTTGGGCAAAGAATTGTCCCTGCCTCAACCTCTGACAAAATGCATGGTGTTCAGACTGGACAAACAGGATACAAGCAAAAGCACTGCTGAATCTTGCCAAAACAGGGCAAAATGTTTTTTACAAAGTTTTCTGCCTCTGAAAACGGTCTATCAGATACTCTAGACCTTAACCAAAGTTGGTTGCCCCAACATTGCAATTGAGAATTTGGGTGATTGCCCATGTAGCCAATTGTCTCTATAATTTCTTGTACCTTCTGGAAGTTGCTTGATTGCACTTCTTGTTTACTCAAGTAATATTATTTCCCTTTTCAGGTCTTTGGTGGGTTTGAAGACCAGATAGGCATAGTTACTTTCTTCTTATGATTTAGCCAAGCCATTTTTAAGATAAGACTTAGACTCCTTAGGATAGGATAACTATTCAAACATTTAGCATATGTTTCTTGTTTGATATTGTTCTTGCTGGTTGTAATTCTAATTTTTATGTATATTTTTGCCTCTTCTTTTCCCCAGATAATACTTGATATTTGTTCTTATTATATATAGTTTTGTATTGGCTTAGAACCCTCTTATGTAGACAAAAGGGAGAGATGCTATGGTAATTCATTCAGCCTATAGCCTTTAAGATACTGGCCCACTTTGTGCATGGTCTCATGTACTATAAATACAGATGAAAAGCATGTGCAAGCCTCTTTGCTGCTGGATTCTGTTCTAGTTCCCGGCATACACAAAGGGCTCCAGATCACTACCCTTTCTGAGTAACCTTTGTTATATTCTATTCAGGGCTATTGTGGAACTCTTTTGTATAGTAACAATAAGACTTCTATGAGCATAAACAAAACATGAAAAGAAAAAAGAAAGAAAGAGAAGTGGACAATTAAGCAAGGGAGACTGGCTCAAGACACATTGCATGGGGAGCCCATCACAGTGCATAGTTGCCATGCCAGATTCTTCTTTTCACACCCCCATCTCTGCATTTCACTTGCGAAATCCATTGTCCATCAAGTTCATGTGAAACCAAAGGAAACCTTTGTATTGCCTCCATGTTTTCCTCCATAGGTAACAATAGATAGCTTATTCTGAACTAAATGTGTGTGCCCATTTCCCAGAAACATGAATCCAGGTTGCTCAATAACATGTTCTTGCATTGAAAAGTTACTTGAACTTTCTATCCATGGAACAAAAGAAAGTGATAAATCGAGTTTTTTTTTTTCAAATGAGTTAATGGGGGCAGTCAACTGAGGGATTGTTCAAATTGTATTGGCCTGTATGAATAACTATGGGAGATGGTCTTAGTTACTAATTGACATGGGAGGGCCCTTCACACTGAGGGTGTAGTCCCTAGGCAGGTGATCTTGAGCTATGTAAGAAAAGCTAGTTAAAGGGAGTCGGCATGGGACCGACCTAGGTCCTTGGCATATGGATGATAGTTGTGTAAATTGGTCTTCTATGAGGCTCCTAGCAGTGGGACCAGGGCCTGTCCCTGACACATGAGCTGGCTCTTTGGCTTCTCTGTGGTGGATGCCTTGCCCAGCCTTGATTCAAAGGGAGTTGCTTGGTCCTGTCTCAACTTGATATAACATGCTTTGTTGACTCCAATGGAAGTCCTGATTTCTTCTCTATGGAGATGGAAGAGGAGTGGATGAGGGGAGGGGTGGAAGGAATGTGGGGAGAGGAAAAAAGAGGAGAGGAGGGAAAGCTGTTGTTGATATATTAAATAAGTAAGTAAGCAAATAAATAAATAAACAAATAAGAAAAAAGAGAAGCTAGCTAAAATTACTCTTCAAGCAAACTGCTGCAACTTCTTGTTTGAGTCCCCATAATGATGGACTGTAACCTGTTAGCTGAAACAAGCTGATTCATCCACAAGTAACTTAATGTCAGAGTGTTTTACCACAGCCACAGAGAAGAAACAAGGACACAAAGGCTGCATCCTGTATGGATAATGCTGACAAATGTGTAGTCGCCAGCTTTCTAGGGGACAAAAAGCACATTGACTAAGTTGTTAGAAATTTCCATGGTGAACTACCTTTGGCACGGCCTGTTTCAAATTACCACATCTATGTCACTGGTAAGGATGTCCACACCTGGCTTTTATAAGTCTTATAAGCCAATAAGAACACATTGTAGTATTCTACTGCTTAGAGAATTTCAGAAAAGCTGCCTGTCTCCAGAGCTTTATCAAGTAAGGCTTCAAATTAAAATTGTGCTTCCTTCTCTCCATCACACTTCAGTGGTCCATTCCAGAGGATATTCCACCATCACTGAGGGTTCTTAGGAAGACAAATCTCATCCCATCCTCTCCTCATTATTCTTCCCTCAAGGTGAGTTTCCCCACAGGGCTCCTTATTTTGCCCACAGATGGATGTCTAGAACCCTCAAATCACCCTGCTGAGAGATGAGGTCTGTAAGTTCGTTCCTGGCTGAGAACATACCAGAGTGTTCCTGTCCCACGGTACTTTATCAAGGTGGCATACTCGGTATGTGGTGTTATGACCGATTACATCTCCTTTTCTAATGGTATATTCATTCAAATGACAGAGTTCATTTAGGACAGACACCTTGCATGCATCCTTTTTAGATCCTCAAAATCCAAAAATTAATGTCAACTTAAAGATGCACACAGATATGAAACACTGCTCACAGGGCTACCTGTAACTCTCACCCTTCCTTGTCCCTCTCACAGTCTCACTTAGTCTCTGTACTAGTCACCACGACTAAGGAAAGAAAGCAAAGTGTCCCTTCCTCACCTCTGGCTACTTGAAGTACAGTCCAAACCTTCCCTAAATTGTCCTGGGATCAATCACGACTCTGACAGATTTTGCAAAAACAAAAGTTCATGTCACTTTGGTAACTATCAGTCTGGAGGAGACACAAAGTATAAACCATCAATCCAGGACTGAGACACAAACAGATAGAAAACTATTTAATAGAGAAAAGCTCTGAAGAGAGGGACCAGGTAGTTACTATGAAGAAAACTATCTGTTTCTAAGCAGGAGTCCTACGAACCCTAAAATCAGGGCTGCCCAGGCACCTGAGATTATCCCCCAGTGCCTGGGGATTGGCTGTCCAGCTAGGACTCCATGCAAAATTCCTTCCCACTGGGCAACATCTACTTTCAACAGTTGACTCTTCTCTAGAAGGGTTCAGGTTTATAGCAGACCCTGAGCTGGCCTGGATGTCTTTGCCTACAACTAGACACTGAATAATAAAAGACTGCACAAAGCCAGGGCAGGGTGAGCAGAGAATGCATGGGAGACTCTGGCCATAGTCTCGTAGTGTTAAAGGTGAAAAGAGATGGTTTACCCTGCGGGTGTCACCATCTGATCTCTGAGTCTTAAGCTGCATTATTTTCCCAGAGAAGAAAAGAACAAATGTCAAGCCACCTGAAGGGGCAGCAACATCAAACCAGTAAAATAATTCTTCATAAGTTCAACATGACTAACCAATGAGTTCATCTGGATTAGTCACAGGAGTTTAGGTGACCCCAAGACAGCTATTATCAACTCAAAGTCCCACCCTGGCATAGCTAATAACCTCATAAAAGCTCTATTACTTGAGCAACATCTTTAGCAAAACTTCCACATCCCAAATACTCTTGTGCTACTCCCAAGATCATAAGCAGCTTCAGGACAGGTAGGAAGGATCCATGAAATCCCAGGTCATCATCTGCTGACTCTCCCTCTTCTTTTCTCCCAGAGAGGGTTAACAGCCGTGTTACTATTACCAGAGGCAGAGCTTTCACTGTACCTTTTACTTATTTTGTTGCAATGATTAGAGAGATGCCAAGATCACTCCTGCTCCAATATGATCACAATGGGACAATCCTATTATACCTAGAGGGAAAAGCTACACTGTAACACTTATTCCTTTCCAGCTTTGTGGGTCACAAGGAATCTACTCCTAACTCCCATTGTTGCTACCATTTAGCCCATTTGCTGAGCACCTACTATGAGCTAAAGCTCCTGAACTTTACTGAGGTAAGAGGGAGAAAGGAGTTGGATAGCCAAGTTCACGTAAGTACAAGATTGGAACTAAAAATACAGACATTTTGGACTGTGAACTGCTCATCCCTAAATGGGACATCTACATCCCATCCCCACCCCAAGGCTCCCATGTTGGTGAGAGAGAGGCAGGAAAGGAAGCAAGAGCTAGAAGATAGAAAGGAGTGACATCACACAATAACTTCTGTGCATGACATGGCTGCTATATGCATGAAGTCACAGCACTGTGGTTACCTGCATCAATATTGTGACCCGGATGGGAGAGGACTGTATGGAGCCTCACCTCTAACTGAGGAGCTATTGGCAGTTGGTGGCCATTGAGAGTAGGGGAATTGTTCTTCTTCAGTGACAACGCCACTAGTAAGTTGCCCATGATTGAGCAAATAACTTCATACCAAGTCACACAATAAACAACCCTAATTAAACTAGGTAGGTTATTTTTTTAAAGTACAGAAACAGAAGAGAAGGGTGTGTTGGGAAAAAGAAGGGGTCCAGAGGAGTGAGTAGGAGATAAGATCAGAGCAAACTGATCAAAACACATATGAATGTATGAAATTGTCAAAGAATAAAGTAAAATAGATACAACAAAAGTAATCCCTCCACAGACCAGGGTTCCCAGCTCATTCTCTGCAAACAGTCCTGGGAGCTCGCCTCACTACGAGTGTTAACATTTATCAGTTTGAATCTTCCCTCATGTCAATCTATGTCATTTTGGATCTTTTCACAGCCCAAATGCTTGCAAAACAATTTACTAAAGATATTTGCCGCTTCTAGGCCTTTTGAGGAAATAGAAACTAAATTTGCATTACCATCTTCCTTTTTCACAATGAAAGAGAAACTCATATTCAGTAATTTTATTCATTAAACAAGTGCATACTTGGCACTTGCCACTGCCCAATATTATCCAATACCTTTGGAAAAGAACAATGGGAAACAAAAATGAATCTATGTCTCATTGGTGTTTATATTATAGGAAAATTGGATATGAATAAACAATAAACAACTCGAAGGCAGGCTGTATAGGCTATCATGAAGCACTGTGGTTTTATTTCAGCCACCTGTCAATCCCATGCGACCATGCAGCTCTCTTTTACAAAATAGAAGCCTCACTGGCCCTCTGTCCTTTGCATTGGTTCTGTGCTGTGGACCTTAGACAGTGCCAGGCTGCTGCCAGCAGCAGCCTGGTGAGCTTGCTCAGATACCTCTACTCAGGGGAAGCCAGGACTCTTATTCACAGAACAAAATTTCAGGGCAAGCCAGGAAAAGGCAGAGTTGGAGTTTTCCAGGAAGATCTTTATTTTAATGGAGACTTAAACACAGAGGAGCTGGGTTCAAGAAAGATAAACACATGGAAAAATATGAGGAACACTCACACATAGGTGAAAACTACTTAAAAATGAATCCGACTCAGGTGTCACTGCAGAAGCTGTATGTAAGACAGCAGTAGCCTCTGAACTTACCTCCTGAGGGTCAGTTAAATGAGGTCATAGGATGATTTCCAAGGCACAGTGAGTGGGGGGCATTATAGGTAATGGGAAAACACTAAATCACAGAGGGTACATGGGAAGGCAAGTTGTTTTTATTTTTACACTGACTGACTCTACGTTCGGGCGGAGGGGAGTGAGGAGGGAGCATCAGCATATGTGTAGAGGCCAGAGGACAACATGTAAGAGTCAATTGTCTTCTTCGACTTTACAGTTCCCAGAAAAGTCCAACCTCCAAGCTTGCGAGCAAGCTCCCCTACCTGCTGCACCATCTTGCTGGCCCAGTTAAGATGATTTTATTGTAAACTCGTGCCTCTAGCTGGCAGGTCTTCCACATGACTGGAGTCTAAATGACTCCTTTTCTATCCCGCGTTACTTAATTGTTCTGGTCTTTGTACTCTGCCTAACTCTAAGGCAAACGATTCTGCTTTTCTGACTTCCTCTGGTCAAAAGCCATAGTAGTTTTGGTCCCTGCTCCACCTTCCAGATAGCTGTCTTATCACAGCTCTCTTCACCAACTTCCCTGCAAGTGTGCCAGGCAACCGGACATACCAGGCTGACTGCTGGGTGCTGGCCCTAGACACACCAGACTGACCACTGGGTGCTGGCCCCTGGACACACAGGCTGACCACTGGGTGCTGGTCCCTGGACACACCAGACTGACCACTGGGTGCTGGTCCCTGGACACACCAAGCTGACCGCTGGGTGCTGGCCCTAGACACACCAGGCTGACCGCTGGGTACTGGCCCTAGACACACCAGGATGACTGCTGGGTGCTGGCCCCTAGACACACCAGGATGACTACTGGGTGTTGGCCCTAGACACACCAGGCTGGCAACTGGGTGCTGGCTCCTGGACACACCAGGTTGACCACTGGGTGCTGGCGCTTAGATACACCAGGCTGGCCATTGGGTGCTGGCCCCTAGACACACTAGGCTGACCACTGTGGGCTGGCCCCTAGGCACACCAGGCTGACCGATGAGTTCTGGATGTTCTAGGAGGGAATTTCCCACCTCTTCCTCCATGGGTCCTTCATCATAAGGCTAAGGCTCTCCATGACTCATTCCAACTATTACCTGAAAGCGGAGGTTTATCCTTGCAGTGCTAAAATCCATATTACGGGGCATATTCTTTGACAGAGAAAACTAATGAATGGATAGAATAGCTCAGTGGTCAATTTGTGATATCAGGGACACAGAACAAAGCACAGAGCATTATTCATCTCTGGCCAGGGGACGAGTAGCTGTCATATTTCATAACTTCTGTATAATATATAAGCCAGACATTGGCTAAACATGACAAGCAGGCCAAATATATTCCAACAGCTATTTTTATGGATTAAATCTCATTAGAACACAGCAACTCCCATTCATTTACATGTCATGTCATCTCTGGCATCTTCCACCCTCCAATAATAAAGTCAAAACACTGTCGTAGAAGCCGTATGGCCATGAAGTGTAAAATGTTCACTTTCTGGATCATAAAGTCACAAAGTCTAGTGACCTCTAGTGTAGACTGTGCCTGTGCCTGTCAAAATTGGACTGATCAAATTTCTATAACATATACAATTCAAAAGCTCCTCTCCAAGATGGCCAGAGGAAAAAAAAAGATAGAAAATAAGCCAACAGTTTGGTGGTTAAACCAAGGAATATGGAATAAGCTAAAAGAGAGCCACTAAAAGCAGTATGTCATTTTCTGAAAAAGATTTCATTTTATTCTTCCTGACAGAATTAGTGTGATTGTGCTTAGTATTATAATTTAACAACTTAAATGAATACTCTTCCAAGCAGATGGAAGCAATGGGTACATGAAAGTATCCTGTGCCTTTCCAATGCAGCCAACATGATTTATTGAGCACCTTAGTGTAGATAATCTTATTATCACAATAATTCATGCATAATTCCAAATGTTTGAAAAGTATTGGCACAGCATGGGGCAGGGTAGACAGGAAGTAGGTTATGGGGTAGAGTGTAACATACAGGAAGTGTCTTGGGTGGTTCTTTCAGGACTTGTACGTGGCAGAAAGAGAAGCAAGCCTTTGTAGGGAATGGGAGAAGTTTAGAAGCAATGAAAGTACCACAAGGTCTCAGCATGGGAATCTGAAACTGGAATATTCTTCCAGAGCTGTGCCCAGGGAAGTGCAGGCAGCTGACCCTTATGAGTATGCAGTGGCCGGTCCTTTGGAACAGACTGCCTAAGCAAAGAGATTCTTCACCATGAAGGACAAGTCACAGAGAGGGCTGACAGTGGAAGGCTACAGTTATAATCAGATGCTGTCCTGGAAAAGATATAGAAAGGAAAGAATTCCATCCCTGGTACTGTTGCCCTGATTAAAAGCCCAAGGCTGAGGAGGTCAAAGGTTCTTGTTATTTTCTAAATGGCATGCTGTCAAATTGCCTTCTAAATATTTACATTCATACCATAGATCTTGGATACCTTTTATCTCAGTCAGAGGAATGTCCTTTAGTAACGGTCTACAGCTAAGAATGAAAGACTGAGTACTCAGCCTTAAATGAGATGTATATATTAACCCCACAACTACTTTGGCTTGGATTGCATTGCGAAAAAGGAGGAAGAAGGAATGTAAGCGCTGAGGATAGGGAAGAGCGCTATGAAATCTTGCCTTCCAGACATGATGAGGCTGTTGCCATTAGGATATCCGAAGAGTTGTGGTTCCAGGAACAGCCAAGCATATGATCAAGCTAGTCAAAATTCTGGCCTAGATGGTAGGTCATCTCCAGGCCCCAACTTCTACTAAGGACTATTTGCTGAGGTGAGGCAGTGAACCATTTTCTTCTGAGGATGTGGCCCCTGGGAGTTTCTCATTGCTACAGGACATTGTCCCCTGCTGTGCACAGGTAGGAGCAGCACTAACTGGACTTAGTGGGTTATTCCCCCTCAAAAAAGACAAGAAGGGGCAGATTGGGGAGATAAGGATGGAATTGGAGGGAGAAAAGGGAGTTAGGTATTATCACATTTCATTGTACACATGTATGAACCCCCACAAAGGCAGCTAATTTTAAAAAGCAAAGTCATTTATTTTACTTATGCAATCTCCTGGATGTTATTCTGTAATAATTTGAATGAATGGTGAATTTTTAATGTGTTATAATTTTACCTAGATGTAAAATTCCACATGTATCAAAAGGTACATTGTTTGTGTTAATAACATTTAATGCTGTTTATAAAATATTTCTTAAAAAAAATTAAGAAAAAGTGTTCTGAACTCAATTCCACCAACATTTACAGGAGACTAAACTTCTAAAAAGAATAGTAGTGGAACAAATTGAAGCTATTCTCAAACGTTAACTGACAGCAATCATTTCCATCCTTACTGTGCATCCTCAATTCCCTTACCCTCCACCAGAACCTCTACTATGGGGCCACTATGGCCTACTTGATGGGGAAAGGCCACTAGCCAATCACATAAAGTTGGGGTGTGGCTACTTGGACCCCAGGTAGAAAATGGAGAGAACACAGGTATGCTCTCTCTCCATGCAGTGTCCGCCAGACAGATAGGACTGCGGCGTGAGTGGTGTGAGTTCCCCCCTTTTCTTTCATTAAAAATACCTGTTCCTATTGAGCTGGCTTGGTTATTGATTTGTGTGACTTAATACTTCTTCACTACTCCTCTTAATGGGTCTCAATCTTTAGTCCTCATGCTTTTCCCAATCCACAGCTACCATGCTTGCTCACCTACTATTAAAATTAGGCAAAGGAAGGGGTTCCATGACAGACCCAAGTCAAAACCTATTTCTTCTGCCTCTACTACATTCCAGCATCCAGCCCTGAGTTATCACTGTCTATTGCCCTCCTCCCCCAGTAGATGAAGGCAACTCTTCTTTGCCTGCTGGTCCATTCGCACATGAAATTTGAAAGCCTGGTTGGCAATGAAACTCAGTGTTTAATGTTGTTAACCTTACTGGTGCAAACCTGTCATTTCTAGGAACCAGGATCTAATTGTCTAAAACTGTGGAGTACTGAGCTGCAGAAACTGAAAGCACTGATTCCCCAAGCAGTTTGTGGAGACTGATGAGATAGGGCATCCTTTTAAAACATGTGGGTTCCCAGACCGACCCATGGATCTACCTAATTGGATGCAGCATTTGGGAACTACTGTGGCTTTACTTCATTAACATAGCTTTGAACATTTGCCTTCTGATCATCAAGCACTGCTGCCCAGATGTTATTATTTGGGGAATAGGATCACCTTATTGTTATTAGTTCTCTAAATACTTCATCTGTCAGCGTATGTCTTTAGAGACAGCCACTGATAAGTTCTGGGAGATGCTGGATTTTTTTTTCTGGTACATCTTTTATTGTTCTGAGAAGCATAGGTTCTTCTGGGTCCACACAGGAAGCAGAGCCAGTTGGTGAGTTTTCCAGATTCAAAGGTACTTCATATTCTAACATGCTCCTCTTTGTGAGGCTTTTGATCCCCCACCTTCTGTAAGAATTCTGTATTTCTACCTTCATGATATAAGCCATAGCTTTCCCCATGTTTCTTGGAGCAACCGTAACATGTAACAATCAAGTCCTGCAGGCCTTGCCAGGTTGTTAAGTATTCATCACAATGAGTTCTTTGACCATTTCCATGCTCCTCCCTAAGTTAAGCACGATTAGCCGTATTCCCTATGCTTGCTACTCTCCTGATCCCTATGGGTCTATATTCCCCTTAGATTTTGGCTTAACTTCTTTATTCTCTAGAAGGTATATGAGTACTTTTAACTGTCTACTTTATTAGAATCAAGGATACCTGGGGCATTGGTGAGGTCCTTTTGGTATGTCCATGAGGAACCTTTCGAAAGATGATTAATTGTCCTGAATGTGTGTGGCACCATTCCATAGACTGAGGTTCTATACTAATGAAATGGTGGGTAGGGTTGTAGTTTGGATGAGCACTTGAAATTTCTTTTCTGTACCTCCTGGTCCTTTGAGATGTGTAGAGCTCCAGCATCAAGCTTGCAACACCATCAACCTCTGTCATGCCTTCCTTGCCATCATGGATACTACTCTCTAAAACCATGACCAAGCAAATAATTAATTATTTTATATCAGGTATCATCATCTGCAGGGAGAAAGGTCTAGAGGTCTAATAGACATGGTTAGTACTCCTCTGTCCAATTTATCAAAACATTGGATGGAGACAATGGATCAAATCTGCCTCCAGGGAAGGAGTTGGTAACCTCAGCCAAAGGCTGCACTTGGAGAGAGATCACAGTTGGGAGCCAGGAGTCGCAGAACTCACAGCATTCCGGAGCAGTAGAGGGGAGCTCATTCTCCTCACACCTGAGAGAAATAGCATGTCCACAGCTTCTCTAAGGAAAAATTCTGCAATCAGACCATTATTTTAGAAAATGAGTTTAGAATTTATCCTTCTGTTACGTTAAAAATACTGAGGCCTGGAAGCCAGATACATTCTTATCAATGTCACAGATGGTTTGTCCCTGTGACTAGAAGCTAGACTGATGCCTGAACTTGTTCTAAGATCTTCTCCCAATAGCTCTTGCCCTTATATAACCCTGTGCAGATCTGGAGGTGGCACAGAGACATTGAGATGAAGACTCCAGGGACCCTAAATATCTTGGGCAAGAAGACATCAAGTCACTCATTAGCATGTCTTTACTATTAGCACTCACACTGCAGTCAAGTCTACCAGTCCAGGCAGACATGGCTAATGCCAACTCCTGCTATTCAAGGTGCTGCTTTATTGTCCACCATAGGAAATCTTTCCCTTAGAGAAGAATGGATGCGGTAATCCTATTCAATCTCCTTACTTAGTAGGGACAATGGCTCAACTCATGTCAAACGATTAATTGTGCTAGGGTATAGAACAAATTCCAAACTGGAAAAGGTAAAAGTCCCTGTTCTCCAGGACATAGTAGCTGAGCAGAGTAGATGTGCAACTTCTGAAATCAGACAGAGCCAGAACCAAAGAGCAGAAAGAAATAATACTGCACCCATGTGCTCATCCCTGCTGGCTAAATGACCCTGGTAAGGCAGATGAAAGTTTCAAGAGCTAGATGGCAGTGAGAAGAAGAAGTCAAGTTCACTTTTCAACATTGGCTCTCAACTAAGGTGTGCATCTGCAATGTGTGCATACATCTGCACTGTGTGTACACGTGCTTCTGCAGTATACGGGTGTGTGCTTCTGTAGTGTATATGTTTGTGTGTGCTCCTACAGTGTGTGTGTGTACAGTGTGTTTCGTGTGCTCCTGCAGTATGTTTGTAGGGGAGTGTGTGCATGTGCTTCTGCAGTGTGTGTGTTTGAACACCTGACAAAGTTCCCAGAGTTACCTTTTCCCTTGAGGCATTCCAACTTGAAGAAACAGCCCAAACCAGCCATAGCGGCAGGATAGACTTCCTTATGTCACAATGCCCAGTAATGGAAGGTTGAACTTAGTAGTCTACTATGATCTCTTCCCAGTCCATCCCGTCCTGTGACTCCGACCAAATTAATAGCAAAGATTTGGAGATCATGTTTCAAGAGAATAAGATGCCAAGACCTTGCTGACAACATTCATTTTACAGAACAGATGATTATGAAGAGAGATGCCTCCCTGTAAAGTGCTCATAGAAGGAAGGGAGTGAGCCACATAGCAGGCACCTGAATTCATGCTTCCCACTTACAGAGAAATCACTCAGAGAGAAATAACTAGCAGTGACTTACAAACATTAAGGTGATTAAAAATAAACCTCATTATTTGAGTTATTTAAACTACTAACAGTTTGAAAACTTAATTTATGAATAGAAATAGAAAGAGGATCTAGGCCTAGTGCTACAGGCCTTTGACACTAGATACTTTAGAAGCTGAGGCAGAAAGATATCAAGTTCAAACCCAGCCTGGCCACATAAGAAAGAGTCTATATCGAAAGGAAAAGTACTAACAGACTGAGGATGTAGTCAATGTGCCTAACTAGGACCCAGGTTCAATCCCTAATACTAAACAAAGTTGGGGTGAGTGATGTCTAATTGATTCAGTTTGGCAAATAATATTCCTGGTGCTCTGAAGGTGTCACTTCTGTAATGGATTGAATGCGAGTGTTCTTGCAACCCCCACAATTCCCGTGTTAAATCCTACTCTGTTTCCAAAACACATGCACATGACCACACACACTCATGCACACACATACACACACACGCGCGTGCCCACACATACACATGCACACACACATTCATAATGGTAAATAAGGCTTTAAGGAGGTATATGTGTCTAGAGTCTTCATAGTTAATATTCACAGTCCTATTAAAGGGACCAAAGAACCCTTGCCATCTTTCTACCATGTGGGCAGACAGCAACAGGATAGCCATTTAGAACCTAAAAGAAGGCCCCTTAGAATCCTATCTTGACAGCCCCTGACCTAATTAATGTTCCTAGCCCCCAGATCTCTGAGAAATAAAACCTTAGTCTTTAAATCACATGATTTATGAAACATTTGTACAGGAGCCAGAAATAACAATGGCAGGCCCCTAACCAGGGCTTAGAGCAATGCAAGTATGACCAAGGGTCATTTGCAGCTCAGGGCTCTTGGACCTAGAAGAAAGCAGTGTCTGCCAGAGGCGATCGTAGAACTATGGCTCCTTTTTAGAGTCCTAAAACACCACAGTGTGAAAGACTCTACGATTCTACAATCACTCTCTCATTTGACAAATAAGGCACGGGCTTCACCATATGACATCTTGCCAACATTCCTAAGGACATAGTTGGCAGAACACCACTGCATCCCATTTTATTTGACCTCTAGGTCAGCATGTTTAATCCATTGAGCCATACCATGTCTCTTAAGTGCTGCTCTGGAGGAAGCTGACAGTCTAGCAGGACTCGAAGGTAAAGCCAGAATTAGAAGTATCTGTCTCTAGCCTGCCTCTCCCCCAAGACCCTCTGGGCCTTGGAAGCTGGCTGGACCCTCCAGCCTACTCATGCTAAAATCTCCCCTGAAGACGAGTTTTTTTTTCTTCTTCTTCCTCTTTCCCCACTGTTCATTCAAATGATATTTTTGAAGACAGCTGTCCCAGGACAGGTCACTTCATGACTCTCCTCTTGCAGGAGCATCTCAGCTGCAGCCCTCTGCACCGCTCACGTACATATCTTCCTGGGCAAAGCAAACACCTATTTTTGAGTGAGCGCCCTTTCCCTGTGGCCCTGGCCAATTTGCACACTATTCTCAAAACCACAGTCTTTGAGAATGCGACCCTTCGGAGGGAAGCTACCACTACCCAATGCAGAGAAGACAAGCACCGGAGAACAGACTGCTTGACCTGCCCTAGGCATCGGCCCTCAGCTGATGGCCTGTGTGCTTACAGGCTTGCAGAAGTACCACCAAGGAGATAGAGTAATCAACTCGCTCTCCCATGAGGCAACCACACAGCAGTCATGTCTAGAAAAGAAAAAATGTCATTACTGCCCATGGGAGAGTGTAATGACCCAAATTATGGCCTGTCAGAGGCGGCAATGCCTGGCCCAGGGAGTCTACTGCAGCACACATGGCTCACAGAGCAGGTGGGGAAAGAAATGTGCTTCTGGGTAGCCGGTGGGAGCCTGGGCTCCACAGTCCAGCTTCAGACATCTGTTTCCCCACTCTAAAACTGTGAAAGCCCTTCAGCTCCTCATGGGAGACTACAAAGATGGGGTGGGGCTGCAGTGAAAAAGGCATGGCATACATGTATAGCAGCTACCTTTTAGGCAAGGTCCTGTGGCTACTAAGCCTCCTGTGGACCAGAATGGTTAAAGGACTTCTCTTCCTTTTTCCTTGTTTAATTATTTTCTTTCTTTTCTTTTTCTCTTTCATTCTTCTGTGTGCTTGTGGTATATGAAGTATATTAGCATATGTGACTCACATACTGATTAATTTACCCAAGCTCGTGCATATGGAAGCCAGAGGTCAATGTCAGGCATATTCTCTTTCATGCTCCTCTTTGTGTTTTTGGGAGAGAGTCTCTCACTGAGACTGGAACTCAAATTTCTGCTGTGCTGGCTGGCCAAGTAGCCCGTGGGATCCATCTACCTCTCTCCAACCTTAGGGATTGCAGGTGTGTGCTGACATATTCAGCTTTTACATGGGTGATGATTCCAATTTCGTGTTCCCATGTGTATACAGAAAGCACTTTAACTACTAAGGCATCTGCCCAATCCCAAGACCCCCCTTTTTATATATAGTTTTTAATATTTCAGACTTTTTTTTACAGAGGATAAGATACCACAAAACATAGTTGATATGGTGTCAGGGGTGGAGCCTCGTGGACACTGAACTCAGATTGGAGTCAGATAGGAATGAGGCCCCATCACACTTGCATGCCTGGGTATCCCTGGCCAAGCCACTGCCTTATTGGGTCACCTATCTCCTATGAGGATGGGTATAACTCAGCATCCAGTGCTGGGACAGAGGTAAATGCTAGTGATGGGAACTGTCATAACTGTAACAGCTGCTTTTTCATTCCATCGGAAGAGTTGCAGGCAAGCCCTCTGTAAGTGTCAGACACAGCTCACAATGGATAACACATTTTAGTAAAGATATGAGGGTATAGAAGTTCTTTTATATTGCTAGAAGTTCTGTAAATTGGTAAAAATCGTTTCAGGTGGACATCTGACACTAGCAGATTTGACACTTAACCCATCCTATGACCCAACGATGAGATTCTAGTTAGCCCAAGGTACTCTAGCACATGTGAATCAGAAAACATAAAAAGATGCTTGTTGTAGCAAAGCATTAGAAGCAGAGTAATGGTCCATGAACCAAATGTAATGTGTTTATGGAATGAAGTACTCCATCCATCTTCTCGTCTACATAGAATCTCAAAACCTAATTATGAGTTTTGCAAAAGTTTTGGTAGACTGGGTTAGCATTTAAGCAACTCTGTAAAAATGCAAATACAGCCATACATTATTTCATGCATGCGTGTGTCTGTATACAGAGCTATAAAATTGGGACCCTGAAATGATATTGAGAAAGTTCCTAACAAACTGACTTATTTTCATTGATATTTATTTACATTTACTTAGCGGAACTAGTCCATTGCCCAACATAGATTTAGTATTCAGTGATGATGATAATTCTGTCCACAACAGGAAAGGAATCAAAGTGTTTGGATCTGTCAGTCCTCTGGGGAGATCTATGATCTATAAACATGCACTCTCCCAGTCTTGAGGGGAGGGGAAGTTTTTGGTTTTATTCATTTGAACACTGACATGCAGTTAAGAGGCCTCACGACAGCATCCTAAATAATAGTCTGCTTTCCTATGTCCCCTTGGAAGCCTGATACATACCACTGCTTTTATTTTGATCGTGTTGGTTAAGAAATAAAAATCTTTAAGCATTGCTTTCCAAAACACACTCAGACCTTAGCCAAAAGTTTTTAGGGTTAAGATTTGTTTTTTTTTATTTTTTTCTGAAATTAAAACATAATTATATCTTTTCCCCTTCCATTGTTTGCTCTCAAATCCAGGGCCTCTATATTTTAATTGGTGTCAAGGGTGCGTGCGCGCGCATGTGTGTGTCTGTGTGTGTGAAAGAGAAAGAGAGAGAGATTACTGAAAACTACCACTGAACAAAATGCAGAGAACAAGTGAACATGCAGTGCCCAGCTTCAAATAATACATCTACAACTCCAGACAATTCATTAGTGTCTGTCCTCTAGAAAACTTGTGCCCTTTAGGCCTCGCAAATGTATTATTAAACCCAAAACTTCACCTGTGTCAAGATAGATTGGTTGTTCTTTAACAGGAATTAATGATTGGAATAAGTCACTTAGGGATAGATGTCACAGAGACAAGTCATCCATCCATCCATCTATCCATCCATCCATCCATCCATTTGTCCAAACTATCATACAGAGTCAACAAGGTCCTTAAAACATTTGAAGGACAAACATCTACATTTCTCCATAGAATGTCACTAGCCATACCTGTTATTATCCTCAACAATCATCATGCTTGATATGCTCATCAGTGACAGTCACCAATGAGGGTTTTAGAATGTTCTTCCTTGTGGGTAAGCGTCAAGGTAATCCCTGGTATCTTGGGGCTGCAATTATGTTTATTCTTAGTCAAGATCCCTGTTCAATAGTCAGTCTATGTGATTTTCAACAGTCTTATTAAATCTCATAGATACAGTTGAGCTGACCATAAAAATTAATATTTCAGTGTGTACCCAAGTCAAGTATGAAACCATGGATTGATAAGGAAGAGAAGATGGATATTCATGAATTAACTATCATTCATCAGATGCAATACTAGGATTCTGCTAGTGTGTCTAGTGACTGAGGCTAGCTTACTACTCTCTTTCTCTTAGTTTCCAAGCTAGCTGGGATGACTTCCTCTAAGAGGTTTCTTCTATTTATTGTATTCTCATCTAGTTTATCTTTCTATATTTTTAACTCTCTGCTTATCATCCCTTTCCACAAAGATATGGATTATTTGTAGGCCATAGTTATGGCTATTTCATTTTGTCTTGTTCAATTATTTTTATATAATTTTTTCATAAAATATATTTTGATTATATTCTTTCTTTTCTACAACTCCTTCCAGACCCTCTGCCAACCTCCTCAGCCATCCAATTTCATGTTTGTTCTCTCTCTCTCTCTCTCTCTCTCTCTCTCATCTCAAACAACCAGAAGAAAAATGAAAATCAAAATAAACAAACTAGAATCAACAAAAACCCAACAATGCAAAAGAAAAAGAAAAAAGACAATGAAAGGCATACACACACAAAAAAATAACATGGAGTCTATTTTATGTTGGCCAAATACTCCTTTGCAAGGAATCTGCCATGGAGTGTGATGGATATTCCCAGTGACACTCTGCTGGAGAAAACAGATTTTCCCATTCCTATAAGGTACATACAAATTGCCAACAGTTTCCTAGTTAGGAGTGAGACTTTCTGCTCACTTCCCTTCTCCATGATGGGACTTCGTCTGGTTTGAACCTGTGGCAGGTCTTGTGCATGCTGTAACAGTCTCTGTGACATCATATGTACTGAACAACAACAAAAAGATGGCATAGAGAATCTTCTTCATAAAGCTATAGAAGCAAAATGAAACCTAAGATAAAGGTAATGTTCTGATATGTTCATCCCATCCATGTTCCAAGTAGACTCAAAGTATAAATTTGAAGGATTAGAAGGTACAAATCATAGATGACTTTTTAATATATATCCTAAATTTTAGATTTATGATCAATAAACAGATGTTTCAATGTTTTCATCACCATTTCTCTGATTCTCTTATCTATTTTCTTACTGAATTTTAAATTCAGACAAAGGAAGGTAACTTAAAATATCAAGCAAAGTAATATGGAATCATTGTCCTGTCTATTTGCAAGGATACCAGAGACATAGAATGTCTTCCCTGGAAGTGGTACCGTCACAGTAAAATCCATGTGGGGTGAGATTAGAACTGAGAAGGGGGAAAGGAAAGGGACAGAAAGACAGAGATGGAACCAGAGGTCTGATCATGGGTGGTGAGAACTCCAGCCCCAGAGGAGCCCAAGGAGCTTCATTATGTAATTCTTCAAATTTTGATTCAAATTAAGTTCCTCCTGCTTGGAATAGATGAAGGACATGTTTCAGAAACCTACCCGAGTCCCTGGAAAAACTTACAGTAGCTCCTATCCCCACGCCCTGGGCGATTGGAAACAAAATTTAGGACATTAGTTCCAGCAACAGGGAGTTCCCATGAGCCTCTGGAGGCCATAATTAGTTGTATGGTCTTTTCAGCCATGAGAGTAGCAGAAAAAGGAAAACAACCATCCGTTCTTGAATAAGGACAGTACCTGTCAGTCACTGGCCACCCAGTAAACTAACTTCAGGTCTAAATCTTTTGTAATTCTTTATAATACCCCCTCAACACTCAGGGATAGAAGGAGCATGTGGCGTGAGAAAGTTCCAGAAAGAAATGCCATTTGTGAAAAGCAGCAAGAACTCAGTACAGGAGATAGAGATACAAAGGACGTTTGGTGCCCACAGAGGAGGCACTGCTATATGAAGCTGACATTTTAAATATGGAAGAATGTCATGACAATATATTTAAAAGTGCTGCATTATTATAACCTATGCCAAAACAGCATGTTATTTATTATATTACAGAGCAAATTTGTAATTTTTCAGCTCTTTCTACTCTATTTTGAGTTTGAACAAACTGTGTTCAGTACAGAAAGTCTTGTCTATAAAAAGACGAAGTTGTGTTTTGAAAGACAGTGTTCAAATAGTTTGCAAATTCAGAAAGTGTGTGCATTGTTCCCTTTTGGTTATCCCTCAGGTGGGGTGCACAGGTTCGCCGTTAGCCAATATTTGTGAAGAAATAACCCATGGCAGATATTTCAGCGTCCACAGTGGTGATAGCAGGGTTTCTGTTTGATGTCACTAGCTCACTGCAGAGAGTCACGTACAACCTTGTCCATGCAACAGCATTTTCCACATAAAGGTGCTGCAGAGCGAGCAGGGCAAGCTGTCCCTGGGGCTTCTGAGTGTACTCTCTGCTACACCAGAGGAGTCCCAGGCAGGGGAGAGTGGAGGGAGAAGAAAGGACTATGGAAACGCCTTGTGAGAGATGAGCCAATTTTAAGCAAATGGCTGTGTGGGAAGCCCCATCAACTCCCTTGCAAACGGACAAGTCATAAACCTGCCTAATGATGTGGAACCTCAAAATTACCCCCTTCGTTTCGAAAAAATTTTTAATGTTGTCTCTCCAATGGGCAACATTAACAAAGGCCCCTTCATTCCTCCACATGGTTTCTCTGTTAGGCAAATGTGTTCTCTGTAAGAGAGGGGAATGGGACTCACAGTGGGAGAAGGATCTGCATGGGCAGACGAGAGCCCTAGCTAATTTCCCTAGCCACCCAAACCAGTGAGCCAGTGAGTTGGGGTAGTCCCGTCCCAGAAAAAGAAGACTATGTCTCAGCAACCACTGTATCTTCCAACTGTTTCATCTCTTTCTCTTTTGACACCATTTAATAGTGATTTCTTCAAGGAACATTCTTTAATTTTATAATTTGAAAGCAAATTGGATTTCAGCTGTCCTTCTGATGAGCGATCGTTAATGGTTTTGCTCTAGGTAAAACCAGTCACTACATTCTACCTCCCCACTCAACTTTCTGGGTATCAAATAGTTTAGATGCTGTGATTTCCTGTCTGGTAATATTGCCCTTTCCAACTTCCCCTGTAAATGGCTTGAAAGGGTTCATTTGGAGCTGTAGTTTCATTAATTTATTCAAATGCATTTCTCAAACAAAGCAGGTTAGTTGTTTCAAAAATGTCAAGGTCTGGGAGCAGACTTGAAAATGTTCTGCAAAATACAACTGTCCAGGATTTTCCGGGGAAAGAAAATAGGGCCAAGTCAAAGCAGCTGACCACAGTCACATGCTGCCCCTAAAGGCCCAATCAGTTTTCTGGAAGGGAAATGGAAGCCTGTGAACACTCCCTGCTCCAGGGTGTGATGGGGATCCTGGCAGTGAAGTGCACTGTGCTCCAGCAGAGCTGTCTTTGCTGTGGGGAACAGCGGGCACTAACCTGATAATAGGACTCCCCCACCTTTAAGAACATGCTTTGGGGCCAGATTGTTTTAGCATTACACAGTGATTGGATATTGAGTGGGAACTGGGAATGCAGTGAATTATGCTTCTTCAGCTGGGGCTGAAGGAGCTTCAGGGTGGAGGAAACAGAATGCTCTCAGCCTGGCCTGGCAGGGAAGATGAGATAGCACATGTTGAAAGTCTGCATATGTGAACGGGCAGTTTCAAAGGACTGGCTGGTACCTGTCACTCAAGGAAGGAAGGAATGAAGTGCATCTTTTTAAAAGATAGCTCTTAAGAGAAACCCTGTCTCAACCACCCCCCCCAAAAAAAGATAGCTCTTAATAGTCATGTTCAAAATGCAAAGATTCATTATTTTCTATGGAATAATGCTTAATTTTCGTAGGACCTTCTACAACCAGGCATCAACTTGAATTTGAAACTGATTTAATTGTGTTTGTATGCTATACCTATTCCCAAGTGAAACAAAATCTTCGTCCATTTCAAAATCATGGTAAAGGTGTTTATCCCCCACGGTCGTTTTTGTGACAGCTGGGAAGCCTCTTCCATCACTGCTGACTTGTCCATTACCTTTCATTTGCAAATCCTGGAGTAAATGCCTGAAAACTAAAGTGCAGGGGGGTTATTAGCCTTCTAGATTTTATCAGCACTGAATAACACTCTAAGGTTTGTATCATATCGACAATCTAGATTCCGGGTCAATCTAGATACTTATTGAATATTCCCTGTACAATAAGAGTTTCCTAAGACAAAATTAAGTTTACTGCCATACAAGAACTCCATGCATCAGTCACACAACACGTCTCTGTCTCCTTGGCGTCACCTGGGAGCTGCATCAGCAGCACCGACAATATCCTTATGAATAGACTTTTGCACAAAACCTCTAGCCTTGCACTCTCCCACTCTGGAATATGCAGTTGCTTAAAGATTTTGGTTTTAAAATCAGTTGTTTCTTTTCTATCTCTTATTGAGCTACCTGACCAACCTCCTTGTTCATCATGCTGTCCGGCAGTGTGACCTGATGGGCAGGCCCTCTGCAAGGCTTCATCGGAGACATCAGCATTAGTAGAACCAAAGGCAGGAAAGGAAGTAGGAGAGAACATTGCCAATGATTCTTGGGGGGGAGGGGAGGCGGGCAGGGGGAAGGAATGGGAGCAAAGGTGGGTTTGCAAGCATCATACCACAACAAGCACACAGAGACTCTTGCAAATTGTGAGATTTTCATCTGGACTTTAGAGGATATGTTTTTCATTAGGTTAAAATCTTTATACTTAAAATAGAATGCACTAAAATTTTCTGCCCTTCTGCTGTTTGATCAGCACAGGATCCTGGAGGCCATAAGGGAAGCCACAGAGTTCACATGCCTCTGGGAACACAACAGTATCTGAGCTGCCCTGATGTACCAGTCCGCAGTTCATGTGTGTAAATGAATGGACCCTTCAGGCAGGACTGGAATAATGGCGCTTAACAATTTGCTGTCTTCAACCCTCTTGGTAAATGGCGATCAGCCTCTCTCCTAGGATGGACATTAAGCCAGAGACAGGGAATGAGCAAAGAATGCGATTTTTTAAAGAGAAATCTCCAACTGTATCTTCAGTTTTCGGAGCACATCCTTCTGAGAAAGGTAGTACTGCTGCTGGGCTGAGAGGAAACCAGACTCCCTCGACAGGAGGCTTCTGGTCAACCTCAATCTCCAGAACTCTGCATTCTTGTTTTAGAATGACAGTCCCCCAAATCCAGTATGTCCTAGATCCTGTTGCTATGGCCTGGTCCTCATACAGACTGTGGGAATCAGAAGGGTATGTTGCAGCACGGGTGGGATAAATCCATAGAAACAGTAGGAAGAGGATGAGAAGCAGAATGGAGAAAGAGAAAAGATAGGAAAGGCAGAAAACAGATGGTGTCAGAGGAATACTGCCTCCCGCTGCTAGGATCTGATCTTTGGAAGATTTGGGATTGCTGTGGGGTTGGACAAACCCACTCAAACAAGGATAGAAAGAGAGTATTTACCACATACTTACTTCTTCCTTGTCAAACAATAATTTTCTCAAATTTTATTCCAGTTTAGATGACCAAAATCAGTTATATACTAAAATGCATCCCTATGCTCTAATTCACAGGGTCCATCTCGTCTTCCTTTCAGCCTAGCAGTGCAGTCTTCCTTCCAAAGTCAGCTCAGAGCTTACCTCTTGCTATGGCCATCACTGATCACATCGCATTAAGTAATTAGGGTGTGTAAGAATTTCTGGAGTAATTATCAGCTGGGAAATTAACGTCACCATAACCCACATGTACATAGATCTGTTCATTGTTTCTGCAAAGTGTCATTAAATATAGGATGGACCTATGTCAAGGCTCAGATAATTATTATTTATGTAGATTTATCCAGATTCACAATTATCAGTGTAGCTTATCCTCACCAATGTCTTGGTTTAGGAAGCTAAATAATTCAGTCACCCCATTTAAATGTTAAGTTCTATGTCATGCCAAACTCTAAAAGTCTAAAGGCTCTTTGGGCCACTGTCATACTTTACATCAGCCTGGATCTTTATGCATGATGCCAAACAATGTTTGCATTATGAGCATGAATTGCCCTTTTCATTTTAAAATATGGAAAACGCACAGTCTGAACTTGTGAGCCTATTGAATATAAATAAGCCCTCATTGTTTTTTATATGATCCAAAATATCCCATTCCCAAACTGAAGATAAGTGTTATTCCAAAATTTGCATCTGACTTTTAAAGATCACAGTAAAGAAGAAAACTTTTCTGGTAGGGGGGACTATTGCTCAGCTGATAAGAACACTGGCTGCTCTTCTAAAGAACCTGGGTTCAATTCCTAGCAACCACATTCTGCTCACAATCAAAAATAACTCTAGTTCCATAAAATACTATGTCCTCTTCTGGTCTCCTCAGGCACACACATGATGCACAAACATGCATGCAGGCAAAACACCTACATAAATAAAATAAAATATAAGAAATACAAGAAAATCCTGGTTGTAGTTCAAATAAGTAACCCCCCCCAAAGATCCATGTGCAAACAACTTGGTTTACAAGACCTGGAAGTATTGGAAAGTAGTGGAAACTCAAGAGGTGAAAGTATTAAATGATTATGTATTCTCAAAGGGGCTATGCATCATTGGTCTCTCCTCTCTGTTTAGTCCCTGATCCCTGAGGTGAGCAGCTTGCTCTACCAGAAACTCCTAACACGATGTGCTGTTTTATCAGTGACAAACTCAGAGCAACAAGTCAGCCAATCATGGATGGAAACCTCTAAAATTGTGAGCCAAACAGCCTTTTGCTCTTTATAAGTTGACTGTATTGGATATTCATAATAGTAATAGAAAAGTGAATAGTATACTGTCAGTTCACAGAAAGATAGATTACCCTGTCCCATCTGAGTCCTGAAAATTGCACAACCTCAAGCTACCTGGTTTTGCAAGTTAACTGTCTTACTTGGAAAATCATTTATTCTACTTTGTTCTTTCAGGTATATAAGTGGTAGCGTCAAACGAAGTGAGCATCTAAATGACAAACTTCTAAATACAGAAGTCCAGAGGGTGAACCATTGATTCCAACACCAAACAAACAAAGAAACAAAAAAAAAAACTGGTTCTTTCATCTCTCTCTTTCAGATGGGAGAGACAGGAAGAGAGCTCTATTATCTTCTATGTATTCATAAACCCTTCAGTTTATAGTTTTAAACACCTATTATGCATAATGCATTGTACTTCATGCCATAGATGAATGATGATTGAAATGGGTACAGTCCTTACACTCTAAAGTACTTCATGTCAAAGAAACCACATATGTCTATATAAAGAATTATGCAATTAGGGGTTGTGTGTTAAGTAAAGGATTATTTGAGTAAGAGCTTAACAGAAACCTTTAACCTATTCTAGTCTGGAAACTAATGTTCATTACTAAGTGGACTACATTTAGAACCACCTAAGAGGTATATTTCTGGGTATATCTATAAAGAAGGATGGAAGACAGACCCTGAAGTGGGTGAATTATTCCATTGTTTGGAAGCCCAATAAAATAGTAAAAAGGAGAGAATTGGGTGTCAGCATCCATCTCTCTCTGCTTTCTATTACACCCAGATGTAAACAAGCAGCCATGTGCTCCTGCTGCCATGCCTTCTTAGTGACAATGGACCATGCTCTCCAAATACGTGAGCCAAAATATAAGTTATTTCTTGCTAAGTATTTGATCATAGCAACAAGAAAAGTAGCTAATATAAGTCTAAAAGATACCTTTAAGCTGAAATACAAAAGATGAATAGGAATTAGGTAGAAAGAATAAAGAAAGATAGGGGAAGAAAAGGAAGGCAGACAGAAAGGAAGGAAGGAAGGAGGGAGGGAGGGACGGAGGGACGGAGGCACAGAGGGAAGGAAGGGGAAAGTTAGAGGGGCATGGGTAGGCTAGAAAAACAAAAAGTAGCTTCTTGGAGTGGCTGCTTCTTATTCCAATCATGCACTATGAGGAGAAAAAACAGGAAAGTCTCGGAGATGACTATTGAGCAGGACAAGTAGAGAAAAGGGGAAGACCCAGGATTCCCATAAAACACCCAAGCCAGCAGTCATACAGTGAGCTTCCACTCCTATGCCTTTCCAAGCCTGAAGGCATAGCGCTTTCCTCCCTCCACGGCTTAGCCTCCATCTTTCCCAATAGTTTAATTCTTTGTTTGTGGCAGGAAATGAATTTGCCAATCTCCTCGTAGACAACTATAGGTACCCCCTGACAGAAAGAAAGAAAGAAAGAAAGAAAGAAAGAAAGAAAGAAAAAGAAAGAAAGAAAGAAAGAAAGAAAGAAACAAACAGAGAAAGAGACAGAGAGAGAGAGAGAGAGAGAGAGGGAGAGAGGACAGGAAAAAGGAGGGAAAGTAAGATTGTTTACATGCAGAAGCTCATCAGGACACCGGGTATTATTAGGTGTGAATGCAATGTCTCTAAGAAGCAAAGTGGTGGGTGAGAGGAAGAAGAGCCATCTCCTCTAGGCTTCACCCATGACTGCTGGCATTGATTTCCTTATCCTCCCTTTCATTCATCACCCCAAGTCATTAAGGCCAACAACCGTACAGGTAGCCGAGTAGACATCAAGGTCACTGCTAGATCTTGAGGACACTGCAATCCAGTTCACACCACCTCGGAGAATAACGGGTAAGAGTCTGGCTCAGCAGAACTGTGAGTTTCTAACATGGCATTCTTAGAAAGACAGCTATCCCTAGTCATCATCTTCCTAGGACAATGACTACACTTCTAAACAGTCTTCGTTCCACCAGTCATCTCTTGCTTCCTGAATGACCAAAAATTTCATTAATGTCAGATGGTGTGGCTGTAAGTTACATGCTAAACATACCCAGAATAAACAAACACAAAGAAAGGCACAGTATCCATCCTCAGAAAAGTTAAAATGAATGGAAATATTGAAAGTAGAGGGCTGTTGTGGCAGTAAGGCTACAGGTTTCAGAGTCAGGCAAGCTTCAACAGAAATGCTGGCTCCACCATGGGGGCGTTCTGTGACCTTATACAATTTTATTAACCTCCTTGAACTGCATTTGTTAATTTGAAAAATGAAGATAATATCCACCTGCCTCCTAGAATGGCTGAGAAGATTGAATGGGGTAATACTTTCAGACACCATGGATGTGCATTAGAAGTGTGTGCACAGGGGGGAGAGGCCTGTGTGAGAAAGGTGATGCAGAAGAAAGCACACTCAGAAATTGTTCCCCCAGAAGCTTACAGACTGATGAGGATGGAGACTCATTAACTTTATAGGCACCATGTAAAATTCAAACTTAGTACTGCAGGAAGAGACAATGGGTAGTTTCAAGCAGAGGCTTAAGAGGTGAAGAGGAAGGGACAGATTCAAGATACATGTGTCAAAATAATACCGATTTCAAAGCTGCAATATAAAATATTTATGTGTTTCTCTTTTAAACAGACAACTGAAATAACAGGCATTCCTTGAGAATGAAGGGCATTATGATATAGATCTTTGGCGGGGGGGAGCGGCATTAAGGGATGCTCACTGACCAATAAGGAGTAACCACACCTGGCACTTGGTTTTTTACTTAATAGTCAGTGGTGTTTTGGAAAGGTATTGTCTCCACCATTATAGGGTAACTCCATTTAAAGTTCTATTATACAAACATAATACATGCATACATATATACATATACATTTCCAGGAAGCTTTTACAGTGGCCATATGGTATTTTCAATTTGTTATTCCTCTCCATGCTCTATCTTCTACAACACATCCCCACAACTCCCACCCCACTTTACCTTTTCTTTCACATTATTCCTTCTCCCTTCATTACATCTCCCTTGAAGTCTTCCCACTTTTCATACTCTTACTAACTTGCTTACTTCTCTGGGCACTACAATTTAAACACATGCATCTAGAGTTTTAAAACCAGTACCCACATAAGAGCGAGCATGTGAGGCGTTCATCTTTCTGCATTTCCATTACCTTTCTCGGAAGGATTGTTTCCAGCTTTATCCACTTCCCTCTGGATTTTATTTTTCTCTTAAAGCTAAATAATATTTCAACATCCAATTGTACCATATTTTCATTATCCATTCATCCATTGGTGGACATCCAAGTTGTTTCCATTTTACGGCCATTGTGAACAGAACAAAGAGAAATGAACAAGTATCTCCATACTAGGATATAGAATCCTTATGGACTACATCCAGGGATGTACACTGGATCTAGAGTAAATCTCCTCCTAGATTTCTGAGGAGACCTCCATGCTGATTTCTGCTGTGATTGCAGCAGGTTGCATCCGCCTCAACAGTGAGTAGGGGTTGAAATCCCTTCTTCACATCCACACTAGCATATATTGTCATTTTAAAATAAAATCTTAGTCTTCTGATTAGGGTGAAAATAAATATCAAAGTAGCTTTCATTTGTGTAGTCCTGATAGCTAAAGATGTTGATTACATATATACGTACATACATACATGTGTGTGTGTGTGTGTGTGTGTGTGTGTGTGTGTGTGTGATTTGTATTGCATTTTTGAGAACTCTCTTGTTAGTTCATGGCCCAATTTTTAATTGTGCAGTTTGGTTATTTTTGGTGTTTAGTACTTTTAGATTTTTATGTATTCTAGACACTAACCCTCTGTCAGATACATAGAGGGAAAAGGATTTTTGCTATTCCATAGGCTGCCTCTTCAATCAAATGATGCTATCCTTTGATGTGCAAAATTTAGTGTTGTAAGGTCTCATTTTTTAATTATCCCATTTTTCAATATTTGCCTTAGTGGTGTCCTGTTCAAGAAGTCTCCCTGTGTCCATGAGCTTAAATATATTTCCTAATTTCTCTTCTATCATATTCAGGAAATGAGTCTTATGATAAGGTCTTTGGTCCATTTGGAGTTGAGTTTAGAGCAGAGTAAAAGGTAAGAATCCAGTGTCATTTTTTTACATGTAGTTGTCCAGATTTTTCAGCACCATGTTTTGAAGATGCCATTTTTATTACTATCACTCTGTAGTGACCCTTAAATCAGGGACAGCTATATTCCAGAAGTACTTTAATTGTTCAGGATTGTTTTTACTTTTCTAGACCTTATTGTATTTCCATATGATCAGCATGATACTGGCATAAAAACAGACTTATTGATCAGTGGAGCAGAACTGAAGATACACATTTAAAACCCACAAGCTTTTTTTGCAGTTTTTGTACAGTAAGGCCCCTTATACTCCTGAAACTTACAGACTGTTGCCAATACTACTGCGTATCCTTCAGAACTTGATGGTAAGGCTCTGTTGCTGAAGACACTATATAGCTGAGCCACAGAACATGCAGAAATCAAGCTAGTACCAACCCAGAAGCTCATCTCTATTATATGATTTTCATAGTGGTGGAAGTGGCTATGAAACAACCTATGGAGAAAAGCACTGATGAGTGTTACCCATCTGTGATCCTTATGAGATATAACAATGATTGTTGTTGGCATGGGAGTCCTTCTGTCTATGTGTTGCTTTTATGGGTTAATGAATAAAGCTGCTTTTGGCCAATGGCTTAACAGAGTAAAGTAGGCAGGAAATCCAAACAGAGATGGAGAGAGAGAGAGAGAGAGAGAGAGAGAGAGAGAGAGAGAGAGAGTAGGCAGAGTCTGTAAAAGACCATATAGCCATCACAGGAGATAGACGCCCCCTCACATCGGATCCTGCGGGAACTTTGCTGGTAGGCCATGACCTCGTGGTGTTGCACAGATTAATGGAGATGGTTAGTTTGGGATTTAAGAGCTAGCTAGAAATACACTTAAGTTGTTGGCCAAATATTATTGCAAATAATATAGTTTCTGTGTGATTATTTCGGGTCTGGGCATCTGGGAACAAACTAGCAGTTTATGATTACAGATTGTACAGACTGTATGCTCAACCAGTGCAATAG
This sequence comes from Ondatra zibethicus, assembly GCA_004026605.1. Lineage (NCBI taxonomy): Eukaryota > Metazoa > Chordata > Mammalia > Rodentia > Cricetidae > Ondatra > Ondatra zibethicus. The sequence goes on along the minus strand of PVIU01003409.1, from coordinate 86,804 downwards.
TGGCATGAAAACCAGAGGAGCAACCAATCACCTTCTGGTTGAATTTAAGTTTGACTCTAAAAGATGAAACCCATACCTGGCACCTTTATTGGACCAAGAACCTGTGGCTAGGTACTAAGAGAGAATCTATTACTAGTATTCTGCTAAATCAGTGATTCTCAACCTTAGGATAGTGACCCCTTTGGAGGTCAAATCTCCCTTTCCCAGAGGTCACATATCAGATACCCTGAATATCAGATATTTAGGATTCATCACAGAAACAAAATTATAGCTATGAAGTAGCAACAAAAATGATTTTATGGTTTGAGGTTCACCATAAAGTATTATGTTATGAAACCATATTAAAGGGTCACAGCATTATGAAGGTTGACATTGACAACCACTATGCTAAATGGACATAATATAAAAATAACTTATAAGAACTGATGGTAATAACCGTAGAGTAAGATATTTCTCACCCTTCACTAGAGAAACTCTATTTGAAGTAGATGGTGATCAAAATAGAAATCACCAATGGTCAAGCCGCAAAGAATAAGAGACTGTGGAATGCTCAGTCCTTAGTGGTAAATAGATATCTCCTATCTATACCCAAGGCTCAGGGATCACTGCAGAAGAGAGAGCAGAAATATTGTAAGAGTCAGAAGTGGCAGATGGCTACAAGGAAACAATAAAATATCTTCCCTTCTGAGCACAGCATGGAATCTGAACATATGAACTCACAGTGCTTTTGACAGCATGCAAGGACCTGCACAAGCTCAAGCCACACAAAAATCCCAGCATGGAGGAAAAGTGGGAACAATATCCCACCCTATCTAAGGAGCCATTAGTAATAGATAGCTCTTGGGAGAGGGAGAGTCAGCTTTCGGTTCTTTCTTTTTAAAAATTGTTCTTTTAAGCATTTTGTACAACATGTTTTGATCATATTCTGTGTAAGGCTATACCTTAGACAAAGCTGCCTCTCCCAGCTGCTGAAAATTACCAATAATCCTATAGTGAAGTGTGCCCAACTTGCTTTCCATGATGCAGCCCCTGGGAAGTCAATCATACTGTAGGAGAAGACCATACACCCAAGTATGTGTATGTATGTATGTATATATATATATATATATATATATATACACATACATACATACATACATACATATCACAAGTTGGATCTGGTAACAACAACAAAATGGACACAAAGTTGGGTGGATAGGGAAGGGCGAGTGAAACTAAGAGGATTTGGGGACGGAAAATGAGAATACGATCAAAACACATTACACAAAATTATCTAAGAATAATAATTTGTTTTTAAAAGACCACATGAAGCTGGGAGGGGAAAGTGGTAGTAGAAACAGGGAAGAAACTGGAGAGGAGAGGAGAAGAGAGGAGAGGAGAAGAGAGAAGAGGGGTGGAACTGATCAAAACATCCTAGATTTATGTAGGAAATTTCACACAACAACAAAAGGAAAGAAGGCAGTTCTTTCTGAAAATTATTAGGCCAGATGAATCAATGTCTAGTTTTGTTTTTACCATATACAGGAATAGGCTACCATATAAAAATAGGCTACATGGGAACTTACATCTGCCTCCTGTAGGTTTAATCTCCTGCAAGTTTTCAGCAATGCAAAGCCTGCAGGATACATTTCTTTTCAATATGTGCAAGGTATCCTGCATTTGAATGGGGAGTAGGGAAATGAGACAGATTTGGTAGACAAATGACGGACAAACAAAAAGAGACAATGAGAAGGAAATATAGAAGATGACTTCGGGTTTCCTGTCTCCCCAACCTGGTACATTACCAAGCTTTAATTCATGATCAGTTTGATGTCGCTCAGGAAGTAAGTTCCCTACTGAAAAACATATGAGGATATGTTTGATAGAAAACACAGTTGTTTGTTTTGGTTTGGTTTGGCTTTTGGCTTTTCGAAACAGGGTTTCTCTGTTGCTTTGGAGCCTGTCCTGGAACTTGCTCTTGTAGACCAGGCTGTCCTCAAACTCACAGAGCTCTGGCTGCCTCTACCTCCCAAGTGCTGAGACAAAAGTAGAAAATATAATTGACAGAGGATATGTGTGTCAGAAATATTATAAATGAGATACTGGACAAGAAGAGGATGAAAGCATCTTCTGAGCAATAGATTTTAGGATGTGTCTTTCCTATTCAATACCCCTCCTCCATGTAAGTAACACTTTTATTTATTTAACCAATTAATGTTCTTTGCAGATTCCCTTCACAAGATGTCATGAAGCTTTGTATTGTTCAATGTGAAGACATTTGCATGTATTTTAATCAATTAGTGCTCAGCATTATACAGTCAGAATCCAACAATAACACATAAACAATTAGCATCTCCTGTGACCCTTTGGTAGTCACAGCAGATCTGCAAGGAAGTAGTTTAATTTCTCTATTTTAAAGGAAAGAAACTTTAATAGACTAGAATGGCCTGCACAAGTGGATCGAGCTGACCAATTGCAATTTGAGGTGTTGAACATGGCTCTTTCTGACCTCAGAGTCAGCATTCTTTGACACTAAGACATTCTCCCTTTAATTGAGAAAAAGTGGGGATTTTCCAAATGCACATTCCAGGTGAATAAGAGAAAAAGAAAAAAAAAAAACACTGAAACAGAACTACCAGTTCTGTAGATACAATATTTTGTCCTGATGCCTCTCGCCCACTCAAAATGAAGAGCTGAAACTACCCACCACCTTATTAACTTTAAATGACCCCAGGAAGCATTCACAAAAGAAATGCAGCTACTCAGCAGTCTGCAGAAGAAAACTGACACCATGAACCTTGATTTTTGCCTCCACTTTCAAAAGGAGGTCTTTTAAGTCCCTAAGAATCCAGGACATAATTTCATGACATAAACTGTCATTGCAGAGAAAGGTTAAATAGCTCCCTAGCCCCTGTGTTGATGCCATCCATGGTTTGGAAAGAATTTACTTTGTTTGGATTCTAAGCACGATGTAGAAACAAACTCCGGTTTTGTTGCCATTTCTATTTTATAAGTGAGAAAAATGAACATGGGGTATTACATTTGGCCTGTCTAAGTGAGGATACATAGGGACTTCTCAGATAAGTAACAACACAGGAGGAATTAAAAAGCCCAGGGCATGAGACAGACAGTCGGTGCTGATGGATTTCACAAGGACAGCCTACCCCCATCTGCCTGACTCCTCTTCGTATCATGGAATCTTCTCTTCTCCCCCATGGAGGTGGTTATTAGATTGCTCTAAAGCTTTTGCTTCCTCCTCTGTCTCTCTATTAGGTTGTGTCTTCACCCCAACGGTATTTTCTGGTAGGCAGGAAAGTGTCTATTGTGCCACTCCCAGGAGGTCAAAGGGAAAGAGAAAGGAGACACAAGGAGAGGGGGGAAGGTGGAGAGAAAGGAAGAAAAGAGAGAAAGAGAAAGAGGAAAGAAGAAAGGAAAAGAATGAAGAAATGAATGAAGTATGGAGGAGGGCAAGAAGCAAGGAAGGAAAGCGGATAGAGGACAGAGGAAAACAGTAAAAAGGCAGAAAGAGGGGAAGAGAAAACAAAATATATAAAAAGGAAAGGGCAGAATGCCTATGGGATCAGTACGGCCTCCTTGCAGGAGGAAACACTTGGTCCATATTCCTTAACAGCAAGGATAATTCTGAGCATGTTGTCATAGATCTCATGCTAGTAAACATCTGTTTGACAAGTGCTGGTCATCAATTCTGACTGGTCATAACCATAGCTGACTGGAGACAAAATTCTAAGAGGTGCCTGAATCTGGTAGTGCCCAGGTAGAAAGAGTAGGCTCAATTCCTAGAGTTATGGGGCATTCCGTTCTGGGTAGGGAAGAGGCACCACAGCTAGGAAAGCCAATGCCCCCCAGTCATGCCAATTAAATTCCAATCCTCACTATCCTAAGCAAAGCCTGAGCTGGCCAAGCAGACCTGCTGACCCTCATGGAGAAAAGAGAGTTGATTGTGTATCTTCAAGCTGTGGGGCTTCAACAGTATAAGTTGCTAAAATAAATAAGTCCGTCAATAAAAATAAACCTACTCTGAGGGGTATGTAAATGACAAACTGAATGAAGGATTACTGTGGCTCTGTGGAAAACACAGATTTGCCCCTCATTACGGAGGCTGATTCTGCTGTGACCAAAGGAAAAGTGAATTGTTGGAAGTCTCTCCAAACGTGAAGCTGAAAATGCCTTTGTATTAATGAGGAAAGTGATGTTGATTAATAGGCAGCCTGAAAACAATACAGACAGCTTCCTCCCTTCTGTCTCCCTGTCATGCCTGGGACTAGTAGTCAGCCTAGGTCTCCAGGCAGTACACTAACTGTTACTGGCTGAGGTTCCTGGGGCCCCATCATACATCTTTCAATTATATTGATAAAGGTGTCTGGAAACAATTGAGCTCTCTGAATTAGGCTGCATTATTATAAGAATGCATACCTTCAGGGCGCCTGTGATTTTTCACAGGTCATGATGCTTCTGTTTTAACCCACAGCGTGCCCAGGAAAGGATTTCCTGAGAGTTAAGTGGCATAACAGTGTGTTTTTACCCTGCTTACCTTCTGATGTTCATCAGAGGTCTTGAACATACTTAGTATATTACGTGCTTTCCATAGGAAGGAGGGCATCTGATAGTGGGTACAGTGTGCAAGGGACTTAATCTGAACTTCAAATATCTTTGTGGCAAAGGGTGGCCCCACTGGAATATGAAAGAGTTGCAGGTTCATAAGCCTTAATTCTAGCAGTAGCCATTATGGGTACATTCTATGCAAGTGTTTGCCATTCATATGAGGAAATAGGTGGATACGTAATATAACAGAAAGACATTAAAAAGAACGAAATGAACCCTTCAGGCACAGAGAGACATTTTAGGATGCTCGGCCTAGCCTGATGCTCATCCTCTTGAATTCTTAGTTTTATTAAAAGCAGAGAGTTTAGAGCTAGAGAGTCAGCTCTGTGGGCATGGTATAAGCATCAGGACCTGAGTTTGGATCCTCAGAACCAATGTTAAAAGCCAGGTATAGCAGCATATGCCTGCAACCCCAGAACTGGAGTGGAAGGAGGCTGCTTGGGGCTCAGGGGATCACAGATTAGTGAGCTCCAGGCTCAGTAAAAGACCTTCTCTCCAAAAGTAAGGTGAAGAGTGGTAGAGGAAGACACTCTATACTGACCTCTGGCTCCATGTGTGCACACACATGCATAAGCACAGGTACACACGCGCGCGCGTGCACACACACACACACACACACACACACACACACACGGTGAGGAGGGAGAAAAAGAGAAAGTGAGGATTTATAAAGCTGAACATCTACTGATATGCTTCTCTTTAATTTCTGCCTTCCACCTGGTATATTAGATAAAACATAAATGCACACAGGACTGTCCATTTAAAGCCTTGGCTATTGTAAGTTATAGATAATAGAAAAAGATTTCCTGATGTAGCCTTAGCCTCATGTGATTTTTTTTTTTGCCTTATTCCCTGATTTCTGAATCTAGCACCTACGCGAAATGTGAGTTCACACTACTTTTGTTCATTAAGTCAGGAAAGTAAATAATTTTCCTTTTAATAAGTAATTGCATGATAGACAGTTTAGTTCTATAACCAGAGGGTGGAGAGGCACAGGGTGGAAACAATAGCGTGCAGCATTCTAATAAACCGCTAGACACAAAAGGAAATTGCATCTCTAATCTTGAAATCTGATTAAATATGAGAGAGGGGGGTTGGTGAGAAACTGCCATGCAGTCTGGGATAACTCATAAGGAAAGATGCTGAGCTCCCCATCACAGGCTTTTTAATTGGGAGCCCATGTTTCACTTATAAATATGAAGTTGCATATCGTTCAAGTAAATTATGTTTGGTTATACATATTGAAAAAGCCACTTCTTTAGTTTTCAATGTCTCTGTCATTCAAATAAGAATGGAACTAAGAAATTTTAAAAGGACAAATACAGCTACGAAGGATGTGGGGCAGATTGTAGACATCAAGGCTTGTACCCAACAGTCTGATCAAGTCCCACTCACGGCTACTCTTAGGGGCCACTCCTTGCTTCCTAGTTCTCCCTCCTCATGCGGGGAGATAGTAGATACAGGCTTCCCTTCATTTTCATAGTGAGTTCTTTTATTACCATTGTTTAGGTGTACATTCTTGTACTTACCTTTTGATTTTATTCATTCTAAGTATTTACTCAGGACCTACAGTGTACCAAATACTACTCAAGGCATTGGAGACAGAGCTGTGAGCAAATAATGGCTTTCTATTTTCTCAAATCATATGCCATTTCTAGTTTCATTAGAAAAGAATGTTACAGTAGCAATAGTCTATGGTTCAACCCAATATTAGGGAACAAAACCGTGCTGGTAGGAATTTCTACAGCTGAAACAAATCCTTCTGAGATATTACCTCTTAGGACAATAGCCACATACTAGACTCAGGCCCTTCATGAACTCTTCACTCCTGCTCCACCTGGAACACTGAAGATCAGTATTCAAAGGAGTCAGCAAGTAGCCCTAAGAAGAAGCTGTGTGTAGGGAATTTCCTACTTCTGCTTACTTTTTTGATGTATGATAAATGTGCACTTTCTTACTGGCATGGAGCTGGGTTTCAATGCCATTCATCATTCTGTGATTAAGAGTCTGAGTCATTTTTAACAGGAGACCAGTTTAATAATAATTCATTTATACCAGAAACTTTTTCTGTATTCTGTTACTGCCATTACACTCAGGTCAAATCAACTGGAATTTGATTGTCTTTGATGGTGCTAACCTTGACCGTGGTTTTCCTTGTAAAGGAATTATAAGATAAGGTTTGGCTGAGAAATGTCAGGTATTCTATGGTTCATTAATGAGTTAACCTCTATTAATGTTGTGAAAGTCACCCACAGATACATGTTTCTGAAGAATCTTCCTGCTACAAAAACAGAAAGAGAGATGGTGGCTTCATAGTTATCAGGGACTTAATAGCTTCCACAACAGTGGAGAGGAATAGACAAAAGCCCTGGGGCTAAGGAAAGGCTGTGTCAGGGACCAGATTCCACTTATCATTAAGCTGCAAGGCTTCTGGTTCTCAGACATTCAGTGGGGATAAGGGCTTCCATTCCACACATTGGTAAATGACAAAACAGTTATAAATGTACTTTGTTAAGTATAAATATTCACAAGGAAAATTTTACAACCGAGGAAATGAAATTCCAAAGGAAAACAAACTGTGATCTGTCTCAGGCATTCGAGGCAGAATTCACAGATGGCTAGACTAACTATTTCTAGGCAAATGGAGAAGAGGGGATCAGTGAAGTTCTGCTCAAATGGAATAAAAGCTCAGACCTGTAGTTCTGCCCTGCAGGTGTTTTAGAGCTTGCACCACAGCATGGCAAAGTGGAGACATACCAAACAAAAAGAACACACTGGCTCGCAAACAAAACAACTAGGGCTTCAATCCTATCTCCATCACTGTCCTGGGCATGTTAGAGCACTTAGAACTTTGGTGCCCATCTGCTAACAAGCAATAAAAATTGCTTGCAGAATAAACACACTCACATTCATAAAGTACCTGCACACATTCAGACTTCTGAAATGAGAATACTCCATGGTAAGGTCATTATACATAACTCTCACAATAACCTGAGCTGGATATTTGTTGTTTCTTTCTTAAAACTGAAAAGAAACTGCTCTGCCAAAGGAAGCACATAGATATATGTAGCAACACTGTGGCACAAAGTTAGCATATTTCTAAAAATGACTTGAGGTCCTTCTGCTAATACACCATTGTTGTTCCTCCTGTAATAAAGCAGGGCTGTGCGGCTGGGGTTGAATAGTATTTAAAACATGCTAACCAGACATCACCCTCCTATAGAAAATGGAAACATAGGAGCTAGAAGTATTGTTTAAGTGTTTAGGTGAGTCACTATTTGACCCTAACAGTAAAACAATGGCCTGAAGTTGTCTTGCAAGTGAACTTATTCCTCACACCCTGGTACACAATTCTCTTCTCAAATGCGTTATTGCTACACCAAACTCAAAAGTTTCAAATAGTATGTTGTCTTCAGTGATAAGAAGCAATCTATCTACCCAGTGTTAAATTGTGACAATTGACTGCAGGGTCTATTCTCCCTGAGGTAAAACAGTAAAGGTGCACTATTGGTCCTCAGAGGTGGACAAACACTTGAATATCTTGACTATATGATACCTGTAGTCACTCCTCCTGGTTAATACATAAGAGAAGGTTTTCATTGCACCTTCTGGTCTACAAGACCCAACTCCCAAAGAAGGATTGCTTCCTCCATGGAACACAATGACACTTCGTTAAGTGCAGAAAGGGGCTCTAACACTATGTATAGCCACACAGTCGACAGAAGGGGTTCTAACACTATGTATAGCCACACAGTCGACAGAAGGGGTTCTAACACTATGTATAGCCGCACAGTCGACAGAAGGGGTTCTAACACTATGTATAGCCGCACAGTCGACAGAAGGGGTTCTAACACTATGTATAGCCGCACAGCCGACAGATTGTTTTGTATGTGTTGACAGAGCCAGGTTCTCTTACAGATCAATTAAGTTGTTAAAACTGAAGCTTTAGAAATGAACAGACGTCCTTAGGATTCCTGTTTTTCTTGCTCTCTCTATAGTTAGTCCATCCTCTCTGCCATTCAATATTGAGATCTAGCTACTCGTGTGATATTTACCCAGCTCAATTGCATACATTCAGTTCCCTATACTGAGTTACTTATATATGGTACCCTCAGCTAGCCTTTCTGTTTCTCTGATCCACTCTAAATAAAGGACATGTTGGACCTAAATGACATATCTGATGCCCCTATGTGGCTCATTTCTAACAGTGATTCCAGGTGCCTTCAACTAAACAGTGCTGCCTCCATCACAGTTATTCAAGGTCATCTAATGGGAGGCTGTTGACAGTTAGAGCAAGGTGTTACCCATCACTCTCCTTAAGGAAATGGAGAAATATAACCTCTATAAAGAGTTCTAAAATAGAACAATGATTGAATGCCTTGTCCAAAGGTGCAGATTAATGAACTGAAATCAGCCTACAGGGGAGGTCTCTGAGAGCTTGTCTCATCCCAGGGGCTTCCTTCAACTTTGGCCCACTCAGCACTTGGAGCTGTAAATTGCATAATAAAGAGAGAAGGTGTGTTGATCAAATTTTCAGATGACACAAGGGTGGGCTAGCTAGCAAATACGCTGAGTGATAGAACCAAGAATCCGAAAGATTGGACAGGATGAATAATGAGGTACAGCTAACAAGATGAGATTTAGCAGAAACAGAGAGTTTCACCGGAGTCGGCCTCCAGCTGGAAACTGGTGCTGGTGCCAAGGGTTCTCACTACCCTAGAGGATGGTGTTGGCCACCACTTGAACTTCATGTGCCCAAAAGCCTCAGAGGCTTACTGCTCAGTTCAGAAGTCATCTCCACAGCTACAGATTTGCAAAGACTTGGCTTAACAGTAACCTTTGGGTATGTGTAGGGGTGGAGATTAAGGTCATATCAGTCAGCACCATAACTACATTTAAGGATCATTAGTGGCTTGGCCTTTATTATTCAGTACAGATTGAAGATAACCTTATGATTTTTCCCAGATTGAAAACACACAGGTGAAGTTTGGAGTGCAATACTAAAGACCACATTTTAGGTAGCAACTACAGCTTGACACACTAAGGGAGTACAATAGAGTCCTGTGTAGAGCACACTATAGAGAATGATCCTGAAGGACACTTCAGAACAGGAAGATAGCCTACTCAATAGAATGCTTTCCTTGCTAGCGTGAAGACCTGAACTCAATACCTAAATACCCTGATAAAAAATGGCAAGTGAGGTGGAAAAGCACTTGTAATCCCAGAACCTGGGACTTGCTGCCCACTGAATATAGCCTAAATGGTAAGGCCTAAGCCAATGAGAGACCCTGTCTCAAGCATGGTGAGTTTGTATTACTGCAAGAGGTGATACTGAAGGTTGGCCTCTGCCCTCCACACACTTGCAAATGGGCATTTGCTTACATGTGTACTCTCACACACATGAACTTGCATATGTAAGTACATAAATGTACAAAACAATTTAATAGCTTTCATGGAGAAAAAGTAGAACACACACGTATATGTATGCCTATATACACATATACAGTATACATACAATAAATATAATAATATATATAACGCATAGTTATCTCTGGAGTATACAGAGCTACCTCTGAGCAAGCTCCATAAATTTTAGTTCATAACCCACTTCCCAGTCACGTGACTTTGAGAAAGTTACCCAATCCTCTCTGCCTCATCTTTCTCATGTACAAAGTGAGAAATGTAAAGATATTCCCCTTGTAGATTTGCTGTTGCCATTCTGTTTAGTTAAAACAAATGATCCCTACTTTACCCAGTTGTGACGATCAATCAGGCAATACATACTTGTAGAGCATTTAAAAGTCACACACGCACAAAGGTGAATAAATTTTCCCCAGGGATATGGATAAATAGCCCTCAGTGCCATCATTATAATAAAGCACTCTGTGGTGCTTAGAAATGCCTCCAGAAAAAAACACCTTGTAATGAAGCAGATGGCATCCCATATCTAAATGGTTATTCGTTGGTCAGGGATGCTGCAGAGGGATATTTACGCCCATGTAAATAGTACTCTTTGTGTTTAATTAAAGTATGTATTCTGATTCAGCAGATCAGCTTATACCGCTGTATGTCCCTAACTTACTCTTGGGTAAAGGCAAGGGTGCTTTTCTAGGTGCAGCACTCTGAGTGAGCAGATTAGGCAGGAGTCCTACACTGAGAATCACGGAGGGTCTCGCAGTCTCTGCCATTATTCAAGACTCTGTAGTGTTGGAAATCTGTGAGCATTGTCTTGCTGAAGCACATTATAATGGAGTTCTCTAGAGCAAATGATCTAGCCCCTTACATTGCCATAGTAAATTACACAAAGTCCTACACTTAAGGTTCAGAGAATATCATTGATAAGAGGATGGAATGAGCCAGAGAATCAGAATGCCTGTTGCAAGATAGCATCTTCTTTATTTTTTTATTGATTTTTATTGAGCTCTACATTTTTCTCTGCTCCCCTCCCTGCCTTCCTTATATTAAGCTGTACCCATGAAATCCTGACAATATGGTCATCGAAAGCCATCAGTATCAGCTGACTTGCCAGTATGGATGAAGGAACTCTCTCAAGATCCCAGTTCTAGATGAATAGCTACAGACAATTTAATGACTGCTAAGAGAGGGAGAATCAGTCTTCTCCAGGCATTTAGCTCCCTATAAGTTACCCAATCATAAGTAGTTAGTTCTAAATGCATATATATATGATCAACATGAAGGAGACTCCAGTGGTTGTATTGATATACTCACATATACATCAATATATTCATACATATGTAGCAATAATAATTAAAGAAGGGTCATAAATTTGAAAGAGAGTTGGGGGGGCTATGGGAGGAGTGGAAAAGGAAGAGGGTGGGGTGGAAATGATATAGATACAATTCTCATGCATCAGATTCTCAGAAACAAAAAAGAAAGGAAGGAAGGAAGGAGGGAGGGAGGGAGGGAAGGAGGTAGTGAGGGAGGGAGGGAAGGAAGGAAGGACAGAAGGAAGGAAGGAAGGAAGGAAGGAAGGAAGGAAGGAAGGAAGGAAGGAAGGAAGGAAGGAATACACTTTACAACAAAATCTAGAATCCTCATGAAAACTGAACTGCTTCAACAGATCCATCAATGGGTTCTTTCCCTAAAAGGTGAAACAGCTGTTCTGGTTGTGGGCACAGATTTGTCTTTATCAGGTGCTGATTTTTCTCTGGCTCCTGCCAGCTGCTGCATCCTGGTGTGACCGGAACAAAGCAAAGCATCTGTGAGATGTCAAGGAGCCTCAGGAGGAAGGCAGAGAGAAGGCAATAGAGCACCAAAGAAGTGCAAATGAGAGATGCCCAGGTCCCAGGCAAGAGAAACAAGAGAAAACTCAACTGTTTTCAGAGCTTGTTGGAACTAAACTGCATGCTAGGAATGTTCTAAAAAATGACCCAATCCATTCTCCTCTGTATTCAGTTGTTGAATCAAAGCCATTGAGAGGTTGGAGGTCTGGAAGAATTGGGTATAAGTAGTGTCGGTCCTTCAAACCAGGGTGTTTAGCTCATACTCTAGAGGCCCTCACCTAGCCTATGCCAAACTCATTCCTCCTCCAAGGTTTCCCACCACGTAATGATGGTCAGTCTGTCCACCATGTCTCTTTCTTCTTCAGTTACTTTCAAGGAAAGAGGAGTTGAAGGTGATTTCAATGATGTAATTAGAGAGCAAATGCTATTGTTCATAGAGGTTAAATTTCTCATGAAAGGGCTGTTCTGAAACATCTGATAATTCTGCTTCATTCACATTGCTCTCCATTGCTGCCCTGTGAACACATTAATAAGCAACTATAACATCAACATACATGGCTGGCTTCCCTGGTATTGAAGAATAGGGCCATGGCATGCCACTTGAATGGCCTAGAAACCTCCAAGGAGAGGGTAGAAAGCAGGATGGAACTGGTTTACACCTGAACTGCCCATTTCTTCCAAATCCTGTATCCTTCTGTAGGTTGAGAGCCTGGATATTCTAGAAAGGAAACTAAGTCACCAGTACATATAAACATGGAATAACCAATTCTGAGGCTTATCCTGAGAGGCTCTCCTGTTGGGTAATCGGCACCTACTTGCTTAGCTGCTGAACTGCTCTCCTACATGGCTTTCTACAATTCCCTGAAATACTGTGAATAGATTTTTTTCCATTTGTAAATTTCTACAAGCTCTTCAGCATTTAGGAGTGAAATATTATCTTCCTATATTACCTAAACATCTGGTCACGTAGCTCCAATTCTCTCTTTAAAAATTTATTAGGACACACACATACACACACACACACAGAGAGAGAGAGAGAGAGAGAGAGAGAGAGAGAGAGAGAGAGAGGAGAAACCATTCAGCACTTAAAAAAGAGAAAGTGCATTATTTTTGACATAAATAAATTTACAGCAACAAATATATAATACATATTAGGAAAAGAAGGGCCCCTAGCAAATGATGTTCTTGGGAGCCTTCCAGAATCAAGCTTTTACTGGCTGCTAAGGCATAGTACTGATGGTCTAATATCCTGAATGCAGCCCAAACCAGGAATCCAGAGGCTGCTGGTCCATAGAAAGGTGACATATGGTTCACTACAGTTACTTGATTGGGTGATTTTTCAAAATCTGCAGAACTGAAGCGTTGCCACTCATTTAATCTTCCCAGGTCTATGATAACACATGGTTAGGCTTGAAGTCAACTACAAGCCACAAGGACAGTCTGCAGACTATTGACATTAGCATTCTGATTATTACCTAGAAAGGGAAGAACACAATGCTCTCCTCTAATGTATGCAGCCACACTGTCCCAATATTACTTTAGACTGAAAAGTACATACAAGTTTAGACCTATGTGCCAAAGAAGCAGCAGAGTCAATATTTGCCCTACGAGTTTAAAAGTGTTTGGCGTTAGAAACAGGTCATGTGGACCCTAGAAACCCAGACTAGTAAATCCTGTTGCCAGCTTGTCAACCCCTCTTTGGCTTCAACGTTACAGCAGCAGGCAATGACAGAGCCAATGTCATTGGCTCCCTACAATGTTACAACTTTTCACAGAGAGGAAAGGTCCCCTGTGGTGTAGGTAAAGACCTGTGAATTTCAGAACCACAGCTGCTCTTAGTAGGCAGGTGTCTTCGTTTCATTTCCTGTTGCTATGATAAAATACCCTGTCAAAAGCAACTTTAAATGAGGATGCGTTTATTGGACTCACAATTCCAAGTTATAGTCCATCGCTGCCAAGAAATCAAAGCAGGAACCTGCAAGCATCTAATCCTGCCCACAGTCAAGAGGAGAGAGAAAATAAAAACACGCACACTTATCATGCAGTTCTCTTTCTTTACTCTCTTATAGTTCAGGACCCAAAACCAGGCAATGGTATCACCTACAGGGATCTGGGTCTTCCCACATAAATCTAAGCAAGGTCAATGTGTGGAGAATAAGAGGCCGTGAAGGACTCAACTCTAAATGAGACATCCGCACCACACCCATCCTCGTAAGACTCAGTGACCACTGTGAAGGGGGAATGAAAAGATTGCAAGAACAAGCGATAGTGGACGTCTGCCAAACACAACACATCAAAACAGCATTTCCCAGACACGATAGCGCCACTGCACATACGAACTCAGAGCAGCCCTGACAGAATACACAAGATCTGGATAAGATCAAGGCAGATAAAATCACAGCATGGGTGGGGAAGTGATTCATGAAGTCCCATACCTAGATGAGAAGCCATTGGAAATTGATAAATGCTGAGGACAAGAGAGTTGATTTACTTCAAAGATGTCACCCTGAGAGGCTACCTGTACTCTAGATGTTCCTACGCCCCTGCACATACAGCCAGAGCTAAGTGGGCTTGGTGGTTTAACAACCAAATGAAAGCACACAAAGTTGAGAGGAGTAAGTGATAAAGGATTGAAAAGGGAGGAACTGGAGGAAAGGGAATCAGGGGTAGACTTGATCAAAACACATTATGTCGCGTAAAAATCCCAATAAAAAGATATATTTTGTTACACAAAAATCATTTCTACTGTTAAAGCATCAGTTTTTGTGTTGTTCTTGCTTATTGTTTTTTTTATTTTTAAAAAATAAATACCTGCTTGCTGGCCAAAAAAAAGGACACTCTCCCACAGACATGCCTACAAACCAATCTGATCTAGATAATTTTTTAATGAGAATCCTTTCTCAAGTGATTCTAGATTGTGTCAAGTTGACAATTAAAGCCATCCCTAAGGGTATAGATTCCTTTCTGGTATTTTCCATAGAGGCCTTTGGTACCTTCTTAATCCTTATTGCTCTCAGGATCTGCCACCTGCAGAAATGACAGTAGGGGGAAGACCACATAGAGATGACCTGCAAGTTTTGCTTATAGTTGCAAAGTTAAAACTAAGAGACCTCTTATCTGTATTTGCATGCAATTTCTGAGTGCACTTTAATGGCTATGACATTTCATTAATTCTGATTCATTGTGTACTCAGGCCAACGCACATGCAGTTCAGGCCCATTTGCTGACAGAAAATGGAAGCTGAAAAATTCTAAGTCAGAGTAATAACCGAAGGTGTGTAATTACTCATTACCCAATCAGCTAGCAGGTTCAAGGGGCAAGAATGGTTGGGAGATAAATTGCAACTTTTGTGAGTGAATCTGACAGACTGGGTTACTATGTGTGTTTCTTTTGATTAATGACACAAGGAAGAAAGGTTTAGAAAAGTTGTTCCCACTGATTATGCTACTCCTAGGCTGACCCTTCAAATGTTTCTACCAGTTACCAAGGAAAACATAAATTATGTGAGCAAAGTGTGAATTCTGTAAAAAAAAAAAAAAAAACCACATAAAATGTTGCAGCCACAACTCCTTTGCTCTAATTAAAAAGAACCTCAAACTGATAGGTCCTAGGATGATGCCGGGATGGGTGATTCCTTTCCGTGACAGATTTCAACTTCTTTGGAAAATGCACTTACGAAAATGAAGAAACAGCAAACAGAGTTGGAGATATTTATCATCAGTTAATGTAATAATCTGTCTCAGCAAGTGTGCTGCATGAGTAATGACATTTCCAGTATCTTTCTAATCATCATTTCCTACTGGTACAAATATAGTCAAAATAGTTATTCTAATTTGTTTGTGTGTGTGTGTGTGTGTGTGTGTGAGAGAGAGAGAGAGAGAGAGAGAGAGAGAGAGAGAGAGAGAGAGAGAGAGACTCTATGTTCTTTGGTTTTTCTTCATGAAACAGATCCAAGAAAATCCTTTTTCAGGTCTCTGCCCTCCACACAAACCTGCTCAAATGTCATAGTCAGGTAACCACAAAACAACATTTAAAAAATAAATAACTCTCCAGAGTAGTACATGACAGTGTCCAGGGTTTGTAGGAACCAGGAGGTATCTAGAAAACACCATGTATGCTGACACAGATGCCTTATTTCAGACATGGTGATACTGAAGCCCATATCTGGGAGCCCAGGAAACAACTACTGTGGGCCTGGAACACTGGGTTGATGGCTCCCAGCCAGGACAGGCAGACTTCTCCAGGTAAAAGGATGGTCCTCAATTCTACTCTGCATTACTCCATTCTGGGTGATATACTATGGAATATTGCTGAAAATCCCTTGAAACCCAATAAAAATATGCTGAGTATCCTTCACGCACACACACACACACACACACACACACACACACACACACACACACGGGGTCAGGGAAGGGGCTCATTGTCAGAGATAGGAGTTGGAAGCAATGGCAAGGACCCTGGCCTTCTCCTCTTCCAGTGCCACATGGGAAGGTTAGTCAAGCATTTACAAGATCCCCTGGCTATTTCAGGGAGTCATCATCCCTCTTCCCATCTCCTTATCCACACTAGGTCTTTCTCAGCATTTGACCTTCACATGACCTTGGCATATTTCTCAGCAGATTCTTTCCTTTGTGGTACCTACTCCAAATTTCATACCCACAAAATATTCTGCAGGGCCTGTCACTGTACAGCACTGGCTTCAGGGAGAGGTTGCCTGGGGCCTTCTCCCACTTTGAGAAGGAAATCAAGAGTCTAATTTGCTATGATGGGACATGAGCAATAAAATGTTCATTAACTTTAATTGTAAACACTTTAAGTCCCAATCATTGTAATGAAAGGATAAATTGAAAAAATCAAGAGTTAAGTACCCTTTTAAAATTTCATATCTTCTATCTTCACCTGGCCTCTTAAACCAGACAAAGTCAGATTAAACAATGTACAAAGTGTTCTCCACTCCTCAATGATCTCATCCAGACCTAGTTCAGGCATCTTCTCCATGCCTATCAATTGCAAAGCATCTCCCACCCTGGTACCAAAACGTTGTTCTTGTGTCCTAATAAAAGCATTTATTATATTTTCATTATAATAAACTTCATTTCTTCCACCTACACTTCCCTGCCAACATCCATGATGTCACTATCATTTTAGCCCCATCAATAGTGATCCCAGCCTAGTTATTGCTCCATAATGATTACAAGTGAGCTGACTAATTTGAATAAAAGTCATGACCATTCCATGAGACTTACAGATACATAAATGGGTTTAGTATACATTCCTCACTGCGTTGTGTGAATACCGAAGAGCTTCTGTGATATTTCTATCATTTTGCTTTGTACTCAACACCTACAATAGTCTACCTACCTGCTAGCTTGATATATCCAGACTGCCATGGGGCACCTGGGCTAGACCACCCAATTTTCTGCTTTCGGTTCCCTTTCTCCATCTAGTATGCTATTATAGTGCTTTATATACTGAGGTTTGGCAAATATCATGAACGATGTCTTCTCGGGAGTGAAATGACTTGAGATAAAGGTTTAAATCTATGTTTCTAACCCAAAAGCATGCACACAAATCATCAAAAAATCATTCTGATCACTTTTCTATGGGCAAAGTTAAGTAGGAATGTACCCACGAGCCAGGGTCTTAGCCTGTCAGGCAAATCAAATGGCACAAGGCACATAAGTCCTGCTTTATTCTAGCTGTGATTAGGATGGTAATTGAAAACTGCCTCTCCATAGATTGCAATGTCTTCATTTGTGCAAATGATGACTCCGACTTTTTCTGCCCTGAAACGACTAAGATTAATTATCTACACTCCTTAAACTGAATGATTCTCCCCCAAACTCGCTTACTTCTGTGCTGTAGTGTCTGTTCCCTTAACAGTAGATGCGGATTTTGGCAGAATGAAAATTCTCCTACTTAAGCAACATTTTAAAACAGAGGATGGCTTCCGGATATCTTAACTGGGGTTGGCTGAGCCACCATTCCCCCCAATTCTCTTAATTACATGTAGCCAAATGAAATAAACCCAAAGAAATGCCTTTTGAAGTAGGCATGGATGTTCTGATTTGTGTCTGTGAAGTAAAAGGGAATCAAGAGCACATATATGCTTTTACATCCACACTAAAGGTTCCAGCTACAGGAACCCATAGAAAGCAGAGGCAATAGAAACAGACCCAAGTTTCATTACATCATCATGAAGATGCAGCTTTTGCTTGCAGGGTTTCAGCTGTGTCATGTGATTCCAACTTGCTTGAGACTTTCCCTTCCTATTTGTCTGCTTGTAGACTTCAAGCTTCAGCCTCAGATGCAGTGACAGTCTCCTCCGAGAATTGCTTATTCATTCACATAATTACCTCCCATGTTAAACCAACAGACTGGTAACAGAGGGAGATGCAGGAGTGGGGAAACAATCTTCTACTGTTTTTGCTAGTTTTGTTTCTCTTCTTGAGTGCCAAATGGACACCAATGCATAATACAGACTTCCAGGTTCATGAGGTCCCATGGATCTTTCCTTGCTTACAAATCATTCTAGATTTATTTTATATGACTGACAAATCTGACATGAGAACAGCTAGTGAGCAAAAGAAAACAAAAGTTTAAATTCTTCTTACCTAATTAATACTTAAAAAATATTTCCTTAGGCATTTGGGAGTTAGTTATGGATTTGAATATTAACTCTGTAATTGTTTTCTGGTGCATCTATGATCCATGTCACTTAAATTCTGGTTCTCAACTCTCCTCTGTCTCTGTCCATCTGTCTGTCTGACTGTCTCTCTCTCTCTCTGTCTCTGTCTCTCTGTCTCTCTGTCTCTCTGTCTCTCTGTCTCTCTCTCTCTCTCTCTCTCTCTCTCTCTCTCTCTCACAGACACACACACACACACACACAGTCAATTTGTGTAGCGGAGGCTTGAGCCAGACTTGAACTCTCAATGCTCATATTTCCCATGTTTCCCAAATGCTTCCACACCTAGTCAGAGTCACTATTTCTTGTCTCTTAGAGCCAACAAGACTGAATGCATGTGTGTATATGTATATGTTTATTCATATGTATATGTATATTCACATGTATAGGTATGTATATAAAGCTCCAAGTGTAGTATCCAGCATGAGTGACACTTTCATAGCCTCTTTCCTCATTTTGAAATCTTACCTACTGTTTTTCCATTTCCTACCTGAAGACATTCCCAACAAGGCCACCCTGAAATGGCCTCCTTCCTCCCACCCTACCAGGAATGTTAATACCTTTACGTGATTTACTACACACACTCCACCAGCTAGATTTCATGTTTTTACGTAAGGAGCAAGTATTACGCCTCTAAATTAATGAAAAAGACTTGCACTTGCCTCTTGTTGTGCTCTGCACCTACCTTTCCTTAGTGGGTTCCTACAGGGAGCACAGTCAACACTTGTGAGTGCAATGAATGGCCACAGTCTGTAACTATTGACTACAGTTTCTGTCCTGCCCAGTTCCCATAGTCATTAAGTCCCAAAGAAATCACACAGAGGTCTACATTAATTATAAACTGATTGGCCTAGTATTTCAGGATTCTTATTAACTCTTATAACTTACATTAGCCCATAATTCTTGTCTGTGTTAGCCATGTGGTCAGTCACATCTTGCTTGCAGACTGACTCTTCCCACCCCAGAATTCTTGTTGTCCTGCCTATACTTCCTTCCTTGCTACTGGCCAATCAGTGTTTATTTAAAATACAAGTGACAGGGTACAGACCATTGTCCCACAGCATGTAATCAAGCAACACTTTCAAAAACATTAATCTTACTCTATTTCTTCTAGTCAGGAGCAATCTGAGTGGCCAGGAAAAAAGAGTTATCAATAGATGGGAACATTGTCATGTAAGAAACGCTGGTGATTTGGTCAATAGCTAACATGCCCCACAACTTATCACTAATCCAGATTTTAAAGAGAAACAAATACTAGGACTGAGTAGTGAATGTTTGATGAGAGAGTGCCGTAGAATCAACATATGACCTCGGTCTGAAAGGCTGCAGAGCAGAGTGTAAACTCTCTGCTTTCAATATAAAGACCACCTGCACATCAAGGATCTACTGCCAACTCCTCAAACTGGCATGATCATTTTAAGGCAAAGGAATATTACCCTACAACACAGAGGAAAGGGGGGATGGACATGGTCAAAACACATGGCATGCATATAATGAAATTCTCGAACAGTTTTTTAAAACATAGATACAAACATCTCTGGAGAGCAAGATAGCTTTAAAATGACACAAATGGAAGAAATTTTCTCTGGATTTTACTATACTAAATTATACATTCTTTTCTAAACAAGTTTATGAATTGCACAAGTTGTTAAAAGATAATTTGGGTTTGCAAAAATCATAAACTAATCAACAAGAATTTTAAAAAATAGTACTTGTATGCTCAGATTATTACTAATTTTTTTAATCTTCAGGAAAGGCCAGAAAGGCATCTAGCTTTGCAGACTCCTCGTTTAAGTCCCCAAGTTTTTCCAGAGTCCACAGCACTCTCTTTGGAAACCAGGACTCCAAGGCAAATTACCCTGACCTGAGGTGAATAAGAAGGAATAAGCAGAAATACTTTTCTAAAGCCACTTAGATGTGTTCATATCAAAGGCCATTGAAAATGGATTAACCTTTCATTTGAAAGAATTGTTTGTCAGGAATCAAAGGCTATATTTAAGAAAGAAACACAGAGTAGGAGTGGATGGACAAAGAGTTTAGCCAAAGGAGCTGTATAGAGTGAAAATCGTGTTTAGCAGCCTATGGATGATAATAGAAGAAATTCAATGTTATCCCCATGTTTCCTTTGGCAGTGATTCTTTTTGTTCTAAGGTCAACTTGATTAGAAATATAAAATACTTGGAAGTTGCAGGAGTAGACACAACAATGACAAGCAAATTCAGCATGAAAACTATTACAGAATACAACTGGAGAATTATTCAAAGTGCTCTTGGAGATTAATATGTTCTAAAGTTATTGGTCTCATAACAACAGTGTGAAGTTTCCATAGAGGGTGCTTGCGATATCTTTACCCTTATAGACAACTCTAGGGAAAAATAGACCAATATTACACAGTTGTAGTGGCATTTCAATCTTTTGCCTGCATTATGTATTAATAAAGACTGCCTGAAGATCTGAGAGCAAAACAGTCCCACTGGTCATCCTTAGAGGCAAGATTATGGTAACACACACCTTTAAGGTAAGTAGCTATAATGACACAAACCTTTAATCCCAGTAGCCACACTAACTGCCATAGAAACTGAGTGGTTTGTGCATTTAATGACAGTGGTACACGCCTTTAATCCCAGCCCTAGAGAGGAATATAAGATGGGGAAGACAGCTCTCAGAAGCAGTCTCCTTCTGAGATTCCTGGAGACAGAATCTGCATTTTCAGACTGAAGTCGAGGTAAGAGCCAGTGGCTGGCTGTTTTGCTTTTTGGATCTTCAAGTTGAACCCCAATTTCTGATACTGAGCTTTTATTAATCGTACTTCAGGTAGTGTCATAAAAGGACCTGAAATAAAAATAGAAACTATATCCCTGCTTCGTTAAAGAGCCTGAGGCATTCAGCCTTGGACACTCAGCATTTGCAATCATCACATTAGAGACACAAAATCTCTAGAACTACATCGTAGCCAGTGTCTTACTTTCATTTTTGCCACTGTGATAAAATACACTGGCAAGAACAACATTAAGGAGGAATGGGCTTGTTCCTGGTCACAGGCCATGACTACGGGAACTCAAGCAGCTAGCCTCATGCACAGTCAAGATTGGAGAGAAAATGAATGTACAATTGCTTAGTGTTTGGCCCACCTTCTCTACTTTTACAGTCCAAGATGCAAGCCCAGGGAATGGTGCACCACAACATGTGTGTCATCCCACCTCAATGAAGGCAATCAAGACAATATCCTACAGATATGCTCATAAACCAGCCTGATGGAGACAAACCACCCTCAAGACTCTGTTCCAAGGTAATCTTACAATGTGTCAAGATGACCATTTAGACTAGTTAACCAATGGAGAAAGAAGCTGAAGACTTTCAGTTGCCCAGAAAAATCCACATACAAAAAGGATTCCTCTTCTGTTCCCTTCCCCAACTGATGAAACACTTTCATGATGTCATTAATATTAATATATGTAAAATTAAGATCCATTCATCCTATGGAGGCTAAAATCTTTTATAAAGTGATTTGTGTATAAATTTTCCTCTTAACATGCAGGATTGCTTTTTGCCCCCCTGAGAAAGCTAGACCCCATGCCAAGGCTCAAATACAAAAGGCAGATCACAGTTCCCTCTCAGAGAAAAATCTGCATTGGGAAGATTATTTTTAATTCTCCTGAGTCTTAACTTTCTCTCTGACAAACACCCTTCATCACAGGCCATTGTCTGTCTAGGAAGTACATTGTCTGTCATGGCAGACAGAGAACAAGGCCTATTCAGATATGGAAAACAATGTATATTCAAACTCCCATTGACTATAATCAAGAGGGCTTGTTTCACATCACAGCCATCACAGAGTGATGAGGCTGAAGCAGCCAGGAGATCTCTGGCACATCATCTTGGGCCTACTCAGAATGCAAGAGGTCTAGCAAATGCTCGTTAGAGAACCCAGTTTGACCTCTCAGCTACTTCAGTGTGCTCTCCACCGTAACTTGATATAGCTGTTGCTTTTGAATGAGCTCAGGATACTCACTGGGAATATAACATTGTGTGCTAGTGACAGGTTTGACTTCTCAAACCTTATAATTGAGGGTGATATAATTCAACTCCCATCTGTATATCTCATAGTACGTCAGGAACTTTAGAGAGGAAATGGGACAAAGGGAGGTAAATATGAGGCAATTACTTCTGAGTTTCACGCCATGTGCCCATGAATTGCAAAGCTGTCTATCTGTAAAGTCCTCCTCTCAAATGTTTGCCCTCCCCAACCAGAGTTATCTAAGAGTCTGAACAGTCTACTTCAAAATGGTTCTCTAAACATTTTCATCAAATTTGGAGCCAGATTTCACTAGTGCAAGGAAATGTTGTCCAAGTCAGTCCAAGATAAAAGAGGATATGGCCCGGGGGGGGGTCTAAAATACAGCCAGGCAAAGACAGACCTTATAAAGGTCTGGTGATCATGGCTTAAGCTGACAGGTGCAAATAGTATCCTATGTCTTGTGGAGATACAGCTTGTCTTTCAGACCATGCTTCAAGGAGAAATGCAAGGATAAGTAATACATTCAAAACGGGGACAAACATATCACTTGCCCCATCAAATTCAGGATAATTTTTTTGAAGAGAACAGAAGTCAATGGTATATCCTGGAGTGTCAGAGGGGAGAAGGAGTGTAGGTTATATTTTGTTAGTAGAGGACAAAAGTAGGAATGTGTATTTGTCAGGATCTCACCCAGCAACAGATGACACATTCAAGCTGAGTCACAAAAGCAATAATTAATAAAAGAAAGGGGGCTGGTGAAATGGCTCAGTGAGGAGAAGTGACTGCTGTCAAGACTGATGACCTGAGTCTGATCCCTGGGAATCATATTATAAAAGGAGAAAAAAAAAACCAATGCCTGCAGGTTATCCTCTGACCTCCACATTGCCCTATCGCATCCCCTCATAAATGAATAAATAAATAATATTTTTAAATGAGAGTGGTCTGCAAGAATGAATAAACACAACGTAGGATAGTAAGGAAGACACCCTGGACAATGCAGTACCATGGCACTGGGAATGAGACTGCCTACTCTTAGTCCCAAATTAGCAGTGAAAAAGACTAGGGAAAGGGCTTTATGTTCTAGATGATGGAAAAAGGAAAACTGTGTAGAAAGAGCTGTCAGTGGAGCCAAGAGCTTCTCTCTCAAGATCAACTAAACTAAAGAAACTTCAGGCTGATCATATCTAGAACACACATGCATGTTCCTCTTGCAGAAGTCTTCCAGGAATGCAGACAAGGTGTGAGGAAGAGATTGTACCTTTAGGAGCTCGGAGACAGTTTAGC
Source organism: Ondatra zibethicus (assembly GCA_004026605.1). Taxonomy (NCBI): domain Eukaryota; kingdom Metazoa; phylum Chordata; class Mammalia; order Rodentia; family Cricetidae; genus Ondatra; species Ondatra zibethicus. The sequence goes on along the minus strand of PVIU01003409.1, from coordinate 62,968 downwards.
CCATATTTTAAAGATCACCTGTGAAAGCCCCTATGTTGTCGTCATCATCATCATCATCATCAACAACAACAACAACATATCATCATCATCATGCTGACAGTCTTAATTATGAGATGAGATAGCTATTCTCAATTGTCAACTTGATGAGATCTAGATTCACACATTTGGGCATGCCTATCTTTATTTGATTAATTTAGGTGAGAAAGTATACCCACTGGTTGACACCCTTCCTTTCTTTGACTGTACTGTATAAAAAGAAGAAAGTGGGCTAAGTATAAGCTTTCATTGCTCCCTTCTTTCTGACTTTAGATGCAATGTGCAGCTGCTTCAAATTTCTACTCCTTGATATCTCCATCATAATGGACTATGTCTTAGTTTCGCTTACTATTGCTGTGATGAAACACCATGACTCTAGTCTGTGTCAAGTTGACATAAAATTAGTTACCATAGACTGCATATTAAAGTATGAACCAAAATAAATCTTTTATCTCTTAAGACATTTTTGTCAGTATGTTTTATATCACGGCAACAAGAAAAGCCACTAAGACACAAGAATAACCCAAGGCTTAAGATAATGTATTGTACACATATTAACTCAATTTCACATGCTTATATGACTGAGCTTCCACCATCTCCCTAGTAGATTGATTCTTCCCTGAAGTAGATTAGAGCCTTCAACACATGGGATGACTTATTTATCAGGCAGAAGAAATGCAGCTGCAAGTCAGGGGTAAACATTGCATAGAGGGGAATGCCTGTAGGACATCAGTCTGCAGTAACTGTAGTCCATAACACAAGATCTAATGCACAGGACAGCTCTTCAAACCTCTGAGTAACTGCTGCCTTTGTAGATAAAATATTTTCTCACTCAGGCACAAGAAAAATATGATCTAGACCATTCTTTTCAAATTCACAACTCTAAACAATATGTTCTGGGCCACAAAGTCCCCAGAGGTCAATGACAAATTGATTGGTCCTATATGTGAGTATGGCATCCATGGGACATAACAATGAGTGGAAACCAAGGCCACTGCACTGATGGGAAGTTAATCCTAGACCTGCCTTGCAATACTACAGAAACTGAATCATAATAGTATATAACAAGGGCAAAAATAAAGCCCCAGCCTCCTTTAAGGCCATGAGCAGTGTCTAGGAAGTTTCCGGGATGATAAGATGGACAGATGATGCTGACCTCCAGAACCCAACAAGAGGCTCTTCAGGTAGACCAGCTGACTCCACTTCATATGCATCTACAATGAGGATAATTTTAATGATATAAGCAAGCATTTGAAAGATGCTGATAAAGAGCTACATGAAATAAGATGTTCAGTATCCTTAATACATTTTTCATAAATGTTTTTGCAGCTCTAAACCATTCAGGAATGGTACCTACTTGATGATTAGTGATATGAAAAATTTCTCCTTCCTACAACAGAACCTGGGGAAACAGCTCAGAGAGATGCCATTTATATTCTCCCCCAAATCCCTGGGCCATATTTGGTCCTGTGTTCATGAATTTAATAGCCTGCATACTCAGTGAGCTACAGCAAATCATAAACTTCCTTGCAAATGAGAAAGATCATAATTGTTCTCCAAAGCAAATATTCAATTCTGAAATGAGACTGGCTTGACAATTTAGATGGATTTTTTCATTGCCCCATGCATTCAGCTTCCATGAAAAGCCTTCTCATTCAGCCTCCAGAGACTCCCAGCTTTTGCCATATTGCCCCCAAAATTATTAACATTTTAATCTTGCTTTAATTAACTCTCGCTCCAATGGGATAACACTGACGGGATCTGAGATTGCAAACCAGAAGCTGAAAATCTGGCATACTTGATTAGTGGCTCAAAAGAACTGGAGAGGCCAGGGGAAGGCTCCAGGCAAAGAGAACCACAGAGGGAGGAGGTGTGTGAAAACTGCCCCAGTCACCTCTAACCCCTGCAAGCACTGTCCCTCATCTTTACATATTAGAACAAAACCAAATTCCCAAGTAGGAAGTCATGTGATTCTCATCTGGTAAGGAAGGGCACCTAGTCTTTCAAAGGCTGAAGAAAGTAACACAGCTTCTCAAAACATGTCGATAATTAGATGAATACGGTTTTTGTTTTGTTTTGTTTTTATAGAGGAGAAAGGAGACTAGGTTTGGGAGAGCAAAGGGGAGGATAAATAAGTACAAAGTATTATGATTTATACAGCTGATAGCTAGGATGCAAAGTCACACTAAAACCCATTACTTTGCATGCCAACTAGACTAGACATTAAACAAATACAAATACATAAATATATAAGAAAGACAGAAACTCCTACTACTTAGCTTCCAGGGCATGGAAAATGTGTACTGTCGTGAGCACCTCTTTTTCTCCCTAGAATCCTAGTGTTCATATGCCACATGACTTCTTACTTGATTTTCTTCTCTTTTTATCTTTCTATATCCACCACCCCCTTGATGATATCATTTGTCTCTGGCTTTAAGTACCATTTTTATATCAATAATTCTTAAACCTACATTTTCGATGTGGATATTTCTTTGACCCCCTCCAAAAAAAAAACCCTACTTTTTTAATTTCCTTCCAAATTGTCTTCAAACATTGGTTCCTTATGCAAGTTTATACTGAGTATCAACTTAAGAATTGCATTTCTCCACTGCTGTCCTCACAGATCAGAACCTTAGTTCAATAGGGATGGGACATCTCAGTGGTCCACTTGATAAGAATCTAGAATCACCCCTAGTTCTATCCAGAGGGGAGTATCTTGATTGAGCTAATTGACCTTGGAATGTTTGCTCAATGTTGGTGACAGTACCCCGTGGAACAGGATGGTGAACTGTATAAAATGGAGAAAATAAGCTGAACACATGCATTCGTTGCTGGCTTCTTCCTCACTATGGATCAACTGCTTCAAAGCCCTACTACTGTGACTTCCCTGCCATAGCGTGTTGTACCCCAAATGAGAAGCCAAAATAAACTCTCCTTTACACTGCTTTCGTCATGATGTTTTAATCACAACAGCAAGACAAATAACTAAGACAGGCATTTAATTTTCCATTTCTAGCCACATTGTAGTGGAGATCCCATAGGTACCAAACTTACACAGTCCACACAGTCTATGACAACACATGAGTTCAATTTCACTTCTATACCAGAGCTTTGAATGATCGAAAAATGAAGTTTAAAAACCCATCCCACTTACAATAGCACTTGAATATCCTATTTAGACAACTACCACAACCAAGGTAGAGCCTAACAAATGTCAATGAGAATGAGAAAACAGCAGCAACAACTGGAAACCATTTTGGAAAATGTTTTGACAGCTACACACACAATTAAAGCTGAAACATAGGTTACCTCTTGCCTCTTGTTTGGGCAATTTCACTTCTCCACTTCTAGCCATGGCTCCTATAAAATATATGGTCATGTGAAATATGTTCTAGCAGCCTTATTCAAAGTAGCCAAAAGTAATGACTGTCCATATGTCAATCAGTTGATGAAAGGATAAACAAAATGTGGACAATTCTACATCTATTAAAAGTTATCCTATGAATGAGCCTTGAAAACCATCTTCAAGTGGGAAAAGCCAACTACAGCAGGTTCTATGTTATGTTGTTTCATTAATAAGAATATGCAGAGTGGGGAAAACCATGGCTCGTGATTTCTGAAAGTTAGGAGATTCAGGGCATAGTTATTGACTACTCAATGTTATAGGGTTCTTTGGGAAGGACAGAGTCATAAAATGTTCTGGATAGAAATGATCAATCCTCCTCTTTAGGTGAGCAAATTTAACACATTTATATCAATAAGAGTGTATGATAAGAATTTAAGTTGCACTAGTGAAAATGGTTGAACTTGAAAGCTTACTCTATCTCATTAACTGGTATACATTGTATTCCCTGTATAACATATCACACTTGAATGGCATATATCTTTTATGAATTATGTTGAAATAATGGTTATTCCCATCATTTTAACTAGAAAATAAGCTAGGCAAGAATGGAGATCTTTGTGTGTCTCTGTCACTTCCACACAATCAGCACTTGGAACACAGAATGAGGCTAAGAACAATTCCTGATGAATCAGCTCTGTTCAAATCTTCACCTAGGCTTCACTCAGGAGAAAACTATAATGACCACTTTCTCCCTTGATAAGAAATTGACAAATGCTAGCCTATAAGAACTTGTTAGGAGCATTCTTAAAGAGTTTGCTAATCCAGCATGGGAAACAGGTTCCCAAGTCAGTTAAGCACCAGGGACAGGTCCTGGTCTCACTGCTAGGAGTCTTACAGAGGGACCAAGCTACACAACTGTTACACACATGCAGAGGGCCTAGGCTGGTCCCATGAAGGCTCCCTAACTGTTGGGCCAGAGGCCATGAGCTCCCCACATGACAGAGAAGTGGATGGGGATGGGGGTAGATGTGAAGCGGGGTTGTTGGGGGGCGGGAGCAGAGGAGGGAGGGGAAACTGCACTTGGTACATAAAAGAAATGAAAAAATGTTATTTAAATAAAATAAAATAAAAAATGGGAACATAAAAGAGTTTTCAGTACATAAAAATTAAAAAATGTTATTTAAATAAAATAAAATTTAAAAATGGGAATAAAAAAAGAGTTTTTTCATTCAGCATCTTCTAACCGGTGGTGGCATGGATTTAAATAGTTCAGGGCACCATGTCTATTACCCTGTGAAGACACAAATAGTGTGCTGACATTTAATCAGCCTTGCTGTGTACCATATTCTGATTACTGGATACGGTAGTTGCTCTTTTTGGCACTGTGACACAATACCTAAGATAAATGACCCCAGTAGGAAACGACTTCTTTTGGTTCACTGTTTCAAGGAATGTCACTTAATCATGGCAGGAAAAGGGAAGGTAGCTATTGTGACTTTCTCTAGGGAGGTAGGAGCTGTGGAGTGACTTGCTCACTCCTTCATGAAATGCAAAGCAGAGGACAGGACCGAAAGCAGGTCTGGTATCGAATCCTCAAAGACCACACCTAATGGTTCATGTTCGACAGCCAGACCCTCTATTCCAAAAGTATTACAACATCCCACAGAAGTACCGCCATCTGGAGCCCATACACTCTGACAACATGCCCATGAGGAACCTGTAATCCAACTCACAATCCTAGGGGTGCAAAGACAACCTCCAAGGCGGAACTCTAGCGGGCATTCTGGCTTAAACCGCAGATCAGGCATCTTTTCCTCAACTTTAAAAATCCTCACTTCATCTTCTCAGTTTTTTCTATTCACCTTCCAGGCCCTTGTGTACAAATCATTCCATGTGGCTCAAGTCCACGCTGTCAGCCTCATGTCTGTCGCCAAGTAGTATACACATGACAGCTAAGACCTGAAATCGATATGTGTGTGCATCCATATGAGCATGTGTGTGCAAGTGTGCAGATGTGTGCTCACAACTCCCTCATTCAAAAGGATCATGCTACTAGCAGGAATTGGTATGCAGTGGGCCCCTAACTGGAAGAGATGGTTAAAAAGCCGTTGACAATGGTGATTTGTATGTTTTGTGTTCGGACAATATAAGAAATCAGTCCTTTGACAGCAAAAGGAAAAGAAAAGTCTTCGTGGTCTGCATAAAAGTGTAACTATTACAGGTGGCCCAATTCCCAGTTACTTTGTTCCTGACACCAGAGACCCGTTTTTCAATCAAACTCACAGCAGCTGAGGAGCTGGAAGCTTGGGCTGGCATCTGGGTCAGAGGTTCCCCATTAGTGCTGGCAGATTTTTCATAATCAAGACACTTCTGAAGGGCTGAACCCTATCCAGTGCCAAAGGTTAACGATTCAGTGTGCATGGACCGCCGCTCGAGGCAGGGCATCAGACAGCTTAGAGAAAGACGCCACCAGCGGACCTGTTCTCGCTGCTCCAGTTACATTCTTGAGTCTCTTGGACGTTTGCCTTCTTGCCAAAGAGTCACTCAGCAGAGAAGACTCATTAAGCAAGCTGCATTAATCCTGTTTTTCCAACCCTGGTTCGTGTTGATGCATTTGACAGTCAACAATTTTTGAGCAATCCCTCTGTACACTATGGAAGCTGATGCTGCGCAAGCAAGAGAGTTGCAGAGTGAAGGGGTCACCTGCAGAGTTCAGGGTAGACTGGCAATTGGGATACTTTTGCATAACAATTGCATCTTGCTTTCAGTTGCAAAATATTAGCAATATGGAAAAGACTGCTTACTTCACTCCACATCATTCCCAGTAGTGTGGGCTGCTCCAGACCACAATTATTGGGCAAAAGAAACTAAAATTGTTTTTGATTAAAATTTGCTGGCATTCCTTAAGAAAACTGTTGTTTCCAAGCTTGAGGGAATTGTTTCATAAAACAAACCTCTCTATAATTCATTAGACTTTTATAGCTTACTGATGTTTTCCCCTTCCCAAGAACACTTCTGAGGGCATTAAATGAGCTGCTGGCGACCCTGCTGTTGTTTGAAACTCCATCTGCCCTGAAGAGAACTGGTTAAGTTCTTTCTCCATCTCACACCATTCTCTGTCTTCTTTGTTTCCCATATCTGCCAATAGTATTCTTTAGCTTAAGGAACTAACTCCCTTTCCTTGATTTGCCAGATCTTATAATAAGTCTTACAAGTTACATAGAATTTCCTATAGTATATGGAATATATGAATTCTGTGTAAATATCACATTTTCCTGTGGTCTAGTATAGGGTTGTCTTAGCTGCTACAACAAAACACCATTGCCAAAAAGGTTGTCCGTGGAAGCAAAATACACACACACACACACACACACACACAAACACACACACACATTGGTGGGGGTCAGTTGAGCATTTTATTGCATATACTTTTCTGATTGTACTCACATATCTAAAGAAATACAGAGTATGTAAGAAAATAAAAACCACTCACATGAGGACGAAAAATATCATTTAATAAAGGAACTAAGCCACCATAACGTTCCTTGTACTGGCTCTCAAAGGCATGCAGGGACGAATAAATACTTTATAGTAAACAAAGAAAGCCAAGGCCCATGTATGCCTCTGCTGGATATTGTCAGCCTGGGAGAAGATAGAAGACACTACTCTCTAGTAGGAGGATGAAATTTGGCTTTCTTCAGTTGTTTCAAAACTGGAAATGGTTATTGATTATGTCCTGACTTTTAGGACCTGATTGCTATAGATGTTAGGGTTTGTCTCCTTAGACTCATTCCCTGGATCATGAATCAGAGCTCTATTTTTGTATGTGGCCTAACTATTGTCCATTTATGAAATCACCCCAGAGAGACAGGGAGAGTTGAGACAGAGAAAAGTTCCTCTGAGATGAAGATGGTGTTGGATCAATACTGAAATTCCACCCACCCTGTCTCAGAGCCATGCAATGTGAAAGGTCTCCAAGTACAGTTGGTACCCAGAGAGGACAAATCGTAACAGATAATGATGCTTTTAGCTGTTATTTGGTCCCATGCCCTGATCTATGACTCTGCTAAGCAAGAGGACAGAACTCTCATGTGACGAAAACTTTTTAGCCAGCAAAAATTTCTTTCTTCTCTATGTCCCAACCCCAAATCTGGATCCTACCCCTTAGCACTGCAGTAAAATAAAGGACAGTACAAGGCACGCTTGCACATGGGGTCAAAGGACTAAAAGAAAAAGGAAGAAAATGCACACTCCAGTGACTGAAGCTTCTGTATTCTCTCTCAAACACTGCTTTCTTGTGGACTCTCACTTTCAAGAGCAGAAAAATATACAAAGGTATACATCTAAAGGGCCATTGTAGGTCTCACAGGATAGAAACAAGATTCACTCCCAGCTGAGCAAGACCTTAAAAGGAGGCAACATTGTTTTACTTTCTAACATATAACTCAGTAAAAGTATCCAGACTTGGGCCTGGGAAGATGGCTTAGGTAGTAAGTACCTGCCACACAAACAGAAGAACCTTAGTGTGGATCTCCAGCATCCACATAAAACCAGGTATGGCAGTGCACTCCAGTAACCTCAGCACTGGAGCTTCAGGTACAGTGAGAGACACTGTCTCAAAAACCGAGATAGAGAGCAATAGAAAACACACTGCATGGACCTCTGGTCTTCACTTAGACATACACACAATTTAAATCAAAGTCCAGACTAACTTCTAACAGGGAACATGGGATAAGTTTAAGCATCTTCTCAAAATCTAATATACAAATTACCTGGTGGTCTTCTCTAGTCATTATTTACAGCTTATACTCTCCCTATATTTTTCTATGAAAAGAATATTTTGTTAAGGTTTTACAAAATTACATTATGGGACTAAACCAAATTCATATAAGCAATTCCCTATTATGAGCATTAAAGTTGCTACAAATTTCCATTATAAAAATAATGCCGCACTGAGTGTTCCTGCCTAATAACCATAATACAAATTATGTTTATGTCTCTGGTTATGTCTTAAAGAAAAGTTGAGACGTACAATTAGTTATCAAAAACTCTAGATACTTTGAGAAATGTTATTTTGCTTGCTCACTTGTTTGTTTCTTTGTGTTAAGGTTTCAGGTAACACATGCTAGCCTCAAATTCACGTGATAGCCCAGAATGACCTTCAATTTGTAATCCTCCTGCCTCCATTTCCCAGGAGTTGAGATTACCAGTGTTTGCCTCCAAGTCTGGCTCAAGAACATATTTTCATATTTAAAAGTTTCTAATTATTATTATTGTTGTTGTTGTTGTGTATGTGCGTGTACCATACACAGATGGAGGTCAGAGGATAACTTTCAAGAATTGGTTCTCTCCTTCTACCATGTAGGTCCCAGGGGATTGAACTCAGACCTTTAGGATTGATGGCAAGCAACTTTAACTATGGAACTAGCTCATCAGCCCAGGAACACATATTCTAATGGTATTTAACAAAAAATTCCAAAGTGCCCTTAAAAAATTACTATGGCAGTTCTCATTCTCAATAGTGGAATAGAAAAGAAACCAATTAGCTACAGCTTCTCCCTCACTTTTTTCTCTTTATACAGTATTTAAATGAAAAATATAAAAAAATTAATTAATATCCTTGTTATTTATATTTCTTTTAATAATGGCATATGAACTTTACATATTTCATACTAAAGAAGTCAACTCTATGTTGATTGACAAGGAAACATTTAGTTGAGTTTAATTAAAGTAGAATTAATTTTGTTATATGATGTAGAAATCTAACATTATTATATTTTCTAAAGGTAAATCAATTGTTTTGATCCTAATACTCAAATAATTAACTTTCCTAAGGACCTAAAATACTGTGAATTTTTATGTATCCTATTGATACCGCAGTCTTTTTACTTATTTCATTTTTTTTACTGTTCTATCTTTAACAACTATTTTTCCCCCATATTCTTTTATTTTTTCATTCAAAAAAAAAAGAGTTACATTTCCTCCCTTTCTCCCAGTCCCCTCCCGCTCCTCCCCCCCCCGCTGTTTCCTTAAAAAAGGGCATGGTGCCCAGCCCTGTGGGAAGTCCAAGGCCCTCCCCCCTCCATCCAGTCCTAGGAAGGTGTGCATCCAAAGACCCACATTCACAGCAGAGCAATGGATTGAGCTCCCAAGGTCCAGTCAAAGAACAGAAGGTGGGAGAAGATGAGCAAGGAAGTCAGGACCGCGAGGGGTTGGTCCACCCACTGAGACAGTGTGCCTGATCTAATGGGAGCTCACCAAATCCAGCTGGACGGGGACTGAATGAGCATATGATCAAGCTGGACTCTCTAAATGTGGCTGCCAATGAGGGCAGAATGAGAAGCCATCAACAATGACACTAAGACCTATCTCCTCTGCATGTATTATCTTTTGGGGGAACAACTATTTTTTTTCATAAAAGTTATTACTCTGGGTTTTATTTTTCATAGAAATCACAGATGGATGCCATCTTAACATTGCCTAAATGATCTTCTCTTGCTAGATATACTTCAGAGTAATATCATCATTGTTTTACATAAATAGTATTACCTCATGTGGAAATGTATTAAACTATAAATTTACAGAAAATCCACATTGGCTACAGATCAATCTTTCTCATCTGGAAACACAATAATGCCATTTATGTAAAACATCTTTACATTGCTGACTAATGCTTTGTGCTTTTGTTTCTATAAATCCTGCTTTTTCTTATTAAGATTTATTTTTAAATGTGAGTGTGTGTGTGTGTGTGTGTGAGAGAGAGAGAAAGAGAGAGAGATGTGTGTTGCATGCCTATTTGCTAGTGCAGTCAACACCATGGAGGCCCCAAATGGCTGTCAGTTGTCCTCCTCCATGGCTCTTTACCTTAATTTTTTAAGCAAGATCTCTCATTGAACATGGAACTTGCTGATTCAGCCAGACAGGCTTTGCAGCGAACCCTGGTGTTTCTGCTGCCTGGCACCAGGAACACAAAGGTGCTGCTATGCTCAGTTTTTGTGTGATTGCTGGGGATACAAACTCAATTCCTCTTGTTTGTGTGTCAAGCTCTTCATCCATAAAGTCATCTCCCAGGCACCGTTTGATTACTAAACTTTGTTTTAATATTGCTAAGGTGAATGATATCATCTTCCATTACTTTTCTGATGATCTAACATAAAAATATAGGAGAGATGGCTACTTTCAAATGATTTACTTTTTTCTAGCAAATCTCTAAGGCTATTTACACATCATATTCACTAGGAGAGAACTGCTTTGTCATCAATGACCATGATTTTGCTAATCTATTTCACCAGTTCTGGCTCCAATTTGTCTTGCCTTGTTTCATTAGTCAAAAACTCACCCCCCACAAAAAAGAAACTACACACACAAAAATCATAGTAATAATGAATATCAAAGCCAGAACATAGGGTGCACACTTTTAATTCCAGTGCTTGGGAGATAGAGGCAGGTGGCTCTCTGTTAGTTTAAGGCCAACCAGAACTACTAGTGAGACCCTATTTCCAAAAACAAGAACAACAAAAATAAAATCACAGTTGTATCGTAGTCTTGTTTTAAATAGAATGTGTCTGTGTGACCCTTAGCTGTGTCAATAACTATGAGCTCACCATATAGTCACAGCATTTCCTATTGTTCTATAGTTGCCCCATTTGCTTAATAATCTCCAAAATTGAAAATATGTATAACAAATAAGCAATAGAGATGCTGTCTCTGTCTGTCTTGCTGAAGGCACTTTCACGTGTTAAGCCTGCTGGTTATTAACATACATAGCCTCTAGTCCAGTGATTCTTAATCCTGGCAGCACATTGGATTTCTTGGAGGAGATTTCAGACTGCTTGATCCCTGGGGCCTAAAAATCTCTAGAGTAGAGGCTCAGGAACTGGGTTCTCTCCAACGCTCCTTGGATGGTTCTCATTGTGAAGCTAAGTTTTCAATCTAGCACTATTAGTTTTCAGGCTTTTAGCATAAAAACCAGCTGGAGGGCTGGTTAAAAATGCAGATTCTCGTAGCCCTGATGCCTTTCCTGGAGTCTCTGATTTAATATATCTTGAGTGGGCATCCATCATCTGTATTTTTAACAAGCATTTTGACAAACGTTGCTTTGATTAACATCTATCTACCACAGATAGTAGGCTGGAAAATGATTTGATTCCACTGCTTGCCTAAAGGAAAATTTATTGCTGGATAATCAGAAACCATGGATTACAGCCCTCCTACACATTAGAAGCTGCTGGCAAGTTTGGAGGGAAAAAATGTCTTCAGACTGAAGGTTTTCTTTCAGATATTCTCACGCAAACACAAGTGGCACTCTAACTCCCAGGGGCATTCATTTACCACAACCCCTTCCTCTAGAGCTCTCAGGTACACAGGTTCTTCTTGGGCCTGTGTCTGCCCCTCCTCCATATAAGATTAGACTTTTCATCCTTTGAGCAACAGAAGAAAAATAGGTAGAAACTGGGTAGAATGAAATATTACTAGTCCCTTAAGCAAGCAGGAATTTTCTTGTTTAGATTTTGCTCTGTGTGTGTGTGTGTGTATGCATGTGGCTCTCATGTGGAGATCATAGGACAACTTTCAGAAATCAGTTCTCTCCTTTTACCATGTGGTTTCCAGTCTTTGAACTCAGGTCATCTGCCATACTTGGCAGCAAACACCTTTAGCTGCTGAGCTATTTCAGCAGTTTTTAATCATGTATTTTTCATTGGTGCATTCTTAGTCCTCATCATGTGTCCCTCCAAATCTTGTGTCCAACTGTAGGACACGGTCTATCTTCCCAATGGCAAAAGAACCAGCCTCCACAATGGTCATGATTTCCGTATATACCCACACTGTATCAGGATGCAAATCCATCTTAGACACCAGGCTCATGAGCACCTGGGGCCTATTAGTCTTCTCAGCCTTTCTGTCACAAGGAATGGACATTTTAGCAAAGAGCGCTGACACTCCGGCCCTGACTTTCGCAAATAATACTTAGTATCTCATAGAGAAATAACAAGTTATCATCATAGTAGACATTTATTAAAGGGCTCTCTGTGCCAGACATAGGGTTACTTCATCATAAATGTTATTTCTCATCAATGAGCCCTGTACATTACTGATGGGTAAATGAGAAAACTGGGACTGTGGTCAAGCTGTATTTCAGCAGAGCCATTGCACACCTTTGTGGCTTAGGGCATAGTACATGGATGGGCAAGGGTCCCCTCATTCAGGTTTGGCTGCACGTGGAAGCTCTCACCTGCCTGCTGCGCTAAATCGAGCAAGAAAAAAACCTATCTGAACAATTCAGACAAAGTGGAATTTGTTTTGCTGCAAATGATTCAAATCATTAAATTCAACAAATACCCATTAAGCCTCTATTATGTGTAAGACTGCACAACCCTTTGCAAGTGCCAACTATAAATTAGATTTGGTTTATATGAAACCTCCTGCTATTGCCAGGCTGCAACACTATGTTTTCATTTGAGTTCCACCTAGTCGATCTTTTCTTAAAAGAGAGAGAGAGAGAGAGAGAGAGAGAGAGAGAGAGATCCGCTAAATTGGGTTAATATGACCCATCACTGATGAAACAGCGGCAAAGATGAACTGATGAAGAGAGGAAGAGGACGGGTAGTACACTGTTTGCTCATGTGCCCACATAGATCCATGGGGGATGAATCTCTACTGCCTACCCAATCCCATCTAAGATGGTGCCGTCATGTCCTTCCAGAGCCTCTGCTATCTCGGCATTCCAATTTCTCATTATCCCAGCATGGAGTCGCCATGCCCCATTTGTTCAACGTCAGTGCTCCCCATCCCCAGTACTGTGTAAAGATTTGCAGATTCAGACAGAGAAGGGAGTTAAGTAAGCTCTGGACCTCCCAGATTGCTATGTCCCGCTTGTGGTATGAACGGTCCCTTGAGAAATGCCTACCACTGGAGCTGGTCAGTGCTTTCTCTTTAAAGTGGCAATAATAAGGAGATTAGGGTTTCATTAGATCTGCTATAATTCCTCTCTTGATCTGCCTTTTGAATATGTTCCATGGAGACCGGGGTTTCGACACTTAATATGCAGAAAGACAATAAGGAGCTTAAGAAAGACACATCTCTAAGCCCCCTCTGAACCTGGGAAATCAAAATTGCAACAAATGCCTCGCCATCCTCCGGAGTCTAAGGCATCAGTGGAGCCGTGCTGGCAAGGATGACTTGTTCAATATTCTCCTGCATACCCCATGGAGTCTGTAAATAAGGAGAGCTTGCACTCTGCCCCTTCCATAACCATGAGCTCAAGAAGCCAGAACCGGAAATGGTGCTGAGGGCATGCTGTATTGGCACCTCCATCTGAGCTCACTTCATACAGGTGTTTGGAACCAGAGGGATGAAATCTGCCTCAGAGAAGCCAATCATTGTGGGGAAAAGAGAGAATACTTTGGATCTGTTCATTTACTAATTCAGTAGTTCCATGTATCATCTACACGACCTTAGGCACAGTTGGGTTGCCTTTCTACAAAGAAAGCAAACTATCAGAGACCATCCAGGCCTGTCCAATGCTACTTTCCAAAATAATTAGCAACTGAATATATAGAGAGAGGGTCATTTCAAAAGCATCTGAATAAAGCTCCAAAAATACCTTGGAAGGAATTGGAAAAGAGGGCAGGTTTGCTGTACCAGATGATAAGAAAAAAAATAAGCTTCCAAGTGAAGAGTTTGGTCTGGTATGGAAGGATGGATGGATCAGGTGAATTCATAAGAAAAGCTTCTGCGTGGCTGCTTTGCTACACAAAATGGCAGCTAGATTGAACTTCCTGCTGTAGGCTGGAAAGGCTTGATTTATGATTTATCGTAAGGAGCAAAGGCATTAAATAATTCAGCCTAGAAAAGTAAGGAGCTTTGAAATTAAAAGTGCTCACTAAAGCCAGATTTGGATTTAAAACATTCACAAAAGTACAAGCAATGTGAATCTCAGGTAGATCAACTTAGCCACATATAGAATTAAAGCAGCAGTACATACATAGTACAACATGGCTGAATCATGAGAACAACACTAACTGAAAGAGATCAGTCATAGAAGGCCATGCATGTTGTTGCTCATTCCTATAAATTGTCCAGAATAGACAAATATATGGAAGCCAAAAATAAATTAGTGAATAATAGGATCTGGGAGTAAGGAGAAATAGAGAGTGATTAAAATGAGTATAGGTTTCTTTTAGAGAGATGGAAAATGTGCTAAACTCAGATAGTGATGAAAGTTACAAAATGCTGAATACGATTTTTAAAAATCACTGCATTTTAATTTTTAATGAGTTGCATCACATGAAATTATATACCAAAACTGCCAATAGTAACAAGAAATATTAGGTGAGAGACAGAGGGAATGGCTTGTGGAGTTGGTGTTAAGGATAAAGGTTGAAATTATAGGTCTAATTTTCACATTATGCAACCTTAAAATATAGAGTTCAAATAGAATGATTCCACATGGGTGGACAAGGTTATTCCTATAAGACATGGGTTGTTGAATGAAAATCAAAATCTGAGGAAGGGGATACCTCCCTGTGAATTATTGACCAGACAGAACACAGAGGTCTCCAAAACAACACAGAATATCACCATTGTCCTTGGGTACCCAAAGAATTATATGGTAATATCCTGTTGCTAAGGACACAAGAATCCTCCTTGTTGACAAGCTTGAGGAAAGTACTATGGAAGTTCTGAGGGAAAAAAATCAGTTGTCTGACCCAGTGCTGGACCCTGCCTGCTGTAATACTGAATGTCTAGGCAAGATATGCCCCCTGGGACAATAGCAGAATGAATATTGTGCGGTAGCTAATTGATTTCTGAATGTGAGGCTTCCTACACAGGAGGGAATTTCATGCCTTGTACCATAACTCTAGTCAAAAGTCTGTGCCTTGAGAAGTCAGAGGATGTACTGGTTGGTTTTATCAACTTGATATAAACCTAAACATTTCTGGGAGGAAAGACTATTTGTTGCAAAGACACCTCCATAAGATTGGCCTGTAAAATGGATAGAGCTGGAAAACATCATATTGATTGAGGTAACCCAGACCCAGAAAGACAATTATCATATGTACTCACTCATAAGTGGTTTTTAAACATAAAGCAAAGAAAACCAGACTACAAATCACAACAATCCCAGAGAACCTAGACAACAATGAGGATCCTAAGAGAGACATACATGGATCTAATCTGCATGGGAAGTAGAAAAAGACAAGATCTCCTGAGTAAATTGGGAGCATGGGGGCCATGTGAGAGGGTTGGATGGGAGGGGAGAGGCAGGGAGGAGAGCAGAAAAAAATCTAGAGCTCAATAAAATCAATTTTAAAAAGATATGCCTATAGGCATGTCTGTAGGGACTCTTCTTGGTTAATGATTGACACAGAAGAGTCCCATCCACTGTGAATAGTGCCATACCTGAGCAGATAGTATAAGAAAGCAGGCTTAGCAATCTATTAGAAGCAAGCCAATAAGCAGCATTCCTACAGAGCTACTGCTTCAGATCCTGCCTCCAGGTTCCTGCCTCGAGTGCCTTCCCTGACCTTCATCAGTCATGGACTAGCAACTGGAAATGCAAAATGAAACAAACCCTTTCTTCTCCAAATTGCTTTTGGTCATGATATTTTATCACAGCGATAGAAACCATAACTAAAAAAGAGGCCCTATGGTAGAAACCGTCATTGTTATTTTGTTAAAGGTCATGCCATCAAATTGCCTTCTCAGTATTTATGTTTATATCCATAGATTAGCGCTGCTCTCAGCACTGGCCACAGAAACTTCTTTCTGTAGTGGGTAGCAGTCTGTCTTAGGTTATGTGCTGACTGGTGACTTCACCAGGCTCCAATGGACAGTCTTAATTCAGTGCTCACAGGGATAGCCCTGGGTAAACTAATTGGGTCACAAAACAAACACAAAAGTTATACATCTGGGAAAGGGTCTGATAGGGAGGGATGAGGGATTGATAGAAATGGGAAGGAAATAAGACAGAGTAGATAGGAGACAATAATTAAAATGGATTATACATGTGTGTAAAACTGACAAAATTCATCAATAAAAAAAGTCTCAGCAAATGTCAAAGCATTCGATATCACTCTAGAGACTCTGAGCATGAAGATAGTAAGAAACAGTGACTAAAAATTAACTAGTAAAAGCTTCATAATTGTAAATATAAACACATAATCATAAGTCACTCATACATTAATAAATATTTCTTATAAATTAAAACATGTCTAAAGGCAAATATACTGATGCTAGGATTTTCTTCATTGTGAAAGCCTGTTAGAACAATACTGACCAAGAAACATGTGACCTCAAGGGGTTGGATTAGGAAAATAAAAGGAGGGCTAAAGGTAATGAGCAGAACATCTGTCCTGAAAAGTTAAGAGAGAGAGAGAGAAAGAGAGAGAGAGAGAAAACATCAAATTAAACCCAAAGAAAGCAGAAGAGAAAAATAATAAAGATAACAGAAGCAGAAATTAATAAAACAGAAAAGCAACCTACAATAGAAAAGATAAAACAAAAGCCAAATTTTGGCACTTTGTAGAAAGTAATAAAATTAACAAACTTCTAGGAAGATTGGTCAGGATAAAAGGCAGAGAATGCATGAATAAACTATACTATGGGTAAAACGAGGATTTAATTAAAGATGCTGTGACAAGATAAGGGCAGCTTATGAAGAGTCTCTGCCAATAAATGGGAATTTAGATGAAAATTTACTCACCAAAATAAACAAAAATGTTAAAGTGAACCCAGGGAGCATTTCAAGCAGCACACATTACCTAAGAGCTGATAGGAGGCATAGTGGCGTCTTTGTGCAATAGATTCATTGATAGATTCTAAAAACCCACAAGCTGATGGTCTAGCCACTGTGTGGAAGATGTGGGAAGACCCTGAATGCTACCCTGAAGAGCTCACAACTGAATGAGATGCTTAAGGTATCCATGTACTATATAAGTAATAAAACAAAATTAAAGTGCTCTAGAAGTTCACTCAGACATTACTGAAGACTGGACTGAGGTTGTAGTTTAGGATATATCAAGATGAGAAGAAAAAAACAGAGAGGCAGATTGGAAGGAAGCCAAAGTACAGCTGAGAAATTTGACTCTATTTGGAACTACATAGAAAACACTGAAGATTTTGCATGACATAATTAGGCTTTGAGACTTAGGAGACTAATACAGAAATAAACATGTGATGGAATCTGAGAATATGAAAACATGAGGCACGGCAGCAATCCTGAAGGTTATTAGAGCAGTGAATCTAAGTTGTGCCCATTGATGCAGCAGTGACTGGACCATTTATGTGGGTAAATGACCTGCTTTCTTGATTGGATTTGAGGACTGCTACCCGGGAACAAATACATGCCTAGTACTCTACCACAACCAAAATTCATGCCTCAGGAGATCACGGGCCCTACTTGGGAACCCACTACTGCTCTTCCAACTTGTCATAATGTCAGACTACTTTCAAAATATTTATGTCTATAGCCATAGATTTGTGCTGCTCTCAAACTTAGAGAAACTTCCTGTTGCAGTGGGTAGTGAGACTCATAACTCTTCACGGTGTTATCAAGCCTGAGCAAGTATGACTGCTAATCTGTAAATAAGACCTATATATCAGCCTGATTCCCCCACCTGGCTCAGGAAGATCGTGGAAGAGGGGGAAGAAGAAGGTAAGGTCCAGAGTATGTTTTGAAGTACTGTGCAATGCTCTCTTCTGGTCTTGGAATAGCTGATGCACACACCAACTCACGACATCTATGGTTACCAATACAAGACCAAGCCACTCAAAGTTCCAGCATAGATGGAGGAGGATCCCCTAGACCTTGCCCATATCTGAGGAGCTATTGGCTGGTATAGAAGTTCCTTCTGTCCATGTGTTGCTTTCAATGGTTAATGAATAAAGAAACTGCCTTGGCCTGGTTGATAGGGCAGAACTTAGGTAGGCAAAGAAGACAGAACTGAATTCTGGGAGGAAGAAAGCAGAGTCAGAGAGCCACCATGAAGCCGCCAGAGTCAAACATGCTGAATCTTTCCCGGTAACCCACTGCCACATGGCGATATACAGATTAATAGAAACGGGTTAAATAAAGACGTGAGAGTTAGCCAATAAGAGACTAGAGCAAATGGGCCAAGCAGTGTTTTAATTAATACAATTTCTATGTGGTTATTTCGGGGCTAAGCTAGCCGGACGGCCAGGATGAACAAGCAGCCTCCCTGCAACAACTGGCCACTGGTGACTGCTGGGAGAGGGAGAATCACCTCCCTTTCAGGGATGGTCATTGGCAGGTTATCCATGCTCCAGTGTATGACTCCATACTAATGTACATATGAGCATCATTGATTCAATTCATTGAGTTTAAGATGTTAATAAAGTTAAAGAAAATTTGTAAGTTCTGAGACAATGTCTAATTAAGGTTGTAGACATAGATGCAGAGAATAAACAGCATGGAGAGGCACCCATAGGATTAGGTACACATTAGATACTGATTCCAAGACAGAAGTAAGAATAATGTTGCTAAAAATTAATTATACATATGTTTGAAACTGTCAAAGAATAATAAAAAAAGAATATCCTATTTCCCAGTCTGAGAAATAGAAACTAGATAAACTAATAATCATTCATTCCATCATTTATTTGTTTTGGAGGGTTTATAAATTTAAAGAGCCTCAACTTGTCAATTCTGGTGGCATGTGACCTAGGGGTAAAGCAAAGTTGGGTTGGTGTAAGATATGGCAAAAATGTCAACTGGATAGTGGTTAAGAAATTTTCCAAACTGCAGGCAATCAACACACTAGCCCCACGGAGTACCCAAGATGAAGAATATGCAAGTAGGGGATGCTCCATAATACCTCCTTCTGATTCCACCAGGTCTACTGCACAGAATGTAGGAACCACAGAATTTAGAATTCTGGGGTCATGGCACTTCATTCTGGCTTTAACTGGATCATGGCCACAGAAGTAGGCCCAGCAAGGCATGTCACAGCAACAAGAAATGGTCTCTTGGAAAGTCAATATCAGAAGAACCTCACTGAGGAAGCCAGATCGCCCTCTATTTCTCAGATGGGAAGTGAGGTCCCCACTGGGAAGTGTTTCCCTCTTAGCCCAGCTTTAGAGGACCAACTGATAGCTATGTCTTTCTCTACCAATTGAACTCCATCCACACCAACCACAAAGCTGCCTCTGAGGAGATGAAGACCCTACTTAGTCATGGAAACCAATGTATTACAATCATGAAAACCAATGCATCAACTTTCTTTACTAAGTTGATGTATGGGATAGTTCATCATAATTATCAACTTTAGAAGCATCACAAAAATAAATCTTTGGTAGGTTTGTAAGAGATTATCTTGATTAGGTTGGTTGGGGTAGGGAGACATACCTTGAATGTTTGTGATACTATTCCTTGGACTACAGTCTCAGGATTAATAAAAAACATTCTGCTTCCTGACTGGGTACAGTGTGACCTGTTGCCTCCTGACACTGCTACCATACCCACCCTGTCATGATGTACTGCATCAACTTCCTGTATGGACTTCCTTCCTAAAGGTGCTTTCATCAAGTATTTTATGGCAACCAGACAAGTCCCTAATAGGATGATACCATTCACACTCTTCTCAAGCCCTTGCTTGGACCACAAAGTGGTCTTCACTGCTACCACTTAAAGATCAGGTTCATGATTCATAGAGATCTAGAATGGGCCAGGAGCTGTTGCTGTATGGCCTTTAAACAAAGAACAGGACAAGGCTCCGGATTCATGGAGCTCTAGAATGAGGCAGCATTCTAGAGGATGATCTAAAGGATCTAAAGGATACACAGCTATGTATCCTTTCAATGAAGAGCAAGATAGGAGTCATGGTTCATAGAGATATAAAATGACCCAAGAGTCACAACTATGTATCCTTTGAATGAAGAACAAGAGTCAAAAAAGACCAACTGTGAATCCTAGGTCAATCACCAGTATTCTACGAGATGCAAATGACTGCCATTGGAGTCACCTACTGAAAACTACAATCTAAGGAGATAGACCAGTATTAAAGTGCCTGTAAGCCTGATAAAGCAGATTTTCAGTTACCTAATTCTGAACTGATGTGGAATGAAGCATCCCAGCTAAATTTACCATTTTCTATGAAATAAATTTCAGCAGGCATGGAATTCTCCTCTCCAGTTCTACTGAAATAATACAACTTTTTTTTCTTGAATTGTGATCACCAAGTTAGATTTCTTTTTAAATGAGTCTTGAGCTAATACAGGAGAAAGGTTGAACGGTGGAAGATTGTTTCTTATGCTACAAAGAGCCCCAGATTGCTACTCTCCTTCAGTCCTTATGACTGCATTTGATGGTCTTCTGGTCTCTCTTTTGCACCCTGGCTTTCGGCTGCCACTTCCTGATGCTCTTTACCTTCCTAGCCTAGGTATCCCAAGGACCCAAACCCATAGAGATTAAGAGAACATCTTATTTGCACATTTAAGAGATAATAGAGCTGTCCAAAAGGATACAGCCACTAAGATAATTTGCATGGATCAAAGCAGCATCACTCATCATCACATGAGGATTTGTGCTGGTGGTCCAGAGTGACCCTACATTGCAGTAGGAGGCAAAGCTCATGAAATCATGGGGTTAGCTCTGTTCGGCATAGAGAAGGCCTGCCCTGGAGAATAGAGAACCATAGAATTTTTTGCTTGTTTTGTTTTTCATTTCAAGGTACAAACTGAATCGTTTCTTCACTCTTAATAGATACATGCTGAACAAACTTTTTCCTGGTATAACCAGTATTCTTGATTTATATACAACATATGATCACCACTGCATCACAGCTTGATATGGTGGCAATATATCAACTTTCTGGATACACTGATTATCAAAAACAGAATTTTAAATATAAGTCAGAAGAAGGCTACTGGGAGCTGAGTTAGGAAAGACCTAAGCAGTTCATTATGTCTATCAAGCAACTTACATAAATAAATTAAGTCATTGGTGTACCACGAAACTTATCAAGCTCCTACTAAATATCTTCACAGAAGATGCTGCCATCTATAAGGGACCAAAATGAATCCCAGAGTGACAATAATTAAGTAATAATGGAGAAGAGTTACATATCATTTCTAGGCGCTGTGCAACGCATGCATTGTCTTCTAATTCCATCTATTTATATCATTCTCCAAACTACCCATGGGTAGATTTCTGTTACTACTTTCCCTAACAAAGAAATTAATGAAAGGCACAATTGTGGAGCTTAAGCTACTAAGTGGAGGATACAGGTCTGTAGCCACAACTTGTAATAGGTTAAGTCTCTATCTGCAGTGCTCATGAGAGTCATACGGGGGAACTTATTTAAAAAAATAAAGGTTTCTTGTCTTCCCTTTAGGCTACTGATTGTACATAAAATCCAAGAATTCTGAGACCCTAGAATCTGCATGTTCATACAGTACATTGGCTAGTTAGCTAAAGTTTTTCTGCTCTTGACCATTCAACAATGTAGTGTAACTGGGCCATGGATGAACATGACAGCAACACCGTGGAAAGGTGTGAGTGGAAACGTTCTCAATGTGCTCTTTTGTTTTACCCCCATGCTGCTCATTGCTGAGTAAATGAAATATTTGTTGAATAAATGAACTTGTCCTGAGGGCCCCAAAGTGTGTAAAAAGAAGTTTACTTTTAATGCAGTTCAAAACCACTCCATAATCTAAAAACTGACTCCCACTATTGAACAACTTCAGCAAATCTTCCACGCTACCTGCCAAGGTCATAGTTTCAATCTCACCTTCAATTATTGATAGATAGCCTGATAACTTGAGAAGAGAGAAACAGACTTTTTTCAAGATTTGGAAAAAGAAAATCCTTTTAATAAGAGATCCCATCCTGATTACATAGCTCTTATCAGGAAATCCCTTGAAAGCTGAATTCCAGAAGGCAACTATTAAAAATGTCATTGAAAAATTGGAAATTATCTGCTTACATGGCTTAGAACAGACCCAGGAGGGATTGTGAATTTGGTGCAGAACAAGAAGTAAAGATTGTTCTTAAAGCCAGAACTGGACTGGGGTTTTTTGGACTACCTTTGCCCCCACAACTGAACAGTTTGCAATATCTTGGCTTTGCCTTCCCTTTAACTCCCCAGTATGTATGATCACTGTAATGAATTCAGATTAGACACAAAGCATAGGGTAGACAGGCATAGTTTTGGACAGAATAATGGGAAGTGTGCTAGTAAGAATGAGAATGGGTAATGGCCAAGGGAACCGTTGCAAAGTAAAGACTCTTGACCCAAGAGAGTGCACTGTAGCCAGAGAGACCATTGTGTTGGCCAACATATTTCAATAGGCCTTGTACTATTTCTTCAGTTTGGGGAACATGCAGTCTTCCAAGGGGTTGTGTTTTCCAGTATGGATGATTGGCAGGCTTGTTGGATTAACTCTTAAATGAAAGAACACCACCATTGGTCTATCTTTCTTCCTTACCTGAAAACCTCTGTGTGACGGTGATCTTTTGCACAGTTTAGAATGTCATGTCTTCACCCAGGGTAAGAGATTCAAATCGAAAACCATTTAATGGAGGTTTTAAAGAATTGAGGAAGAAGTTAAAAGCTAAATCTATAGAAATGGCCGTGGTTTAAGAGGAAGAAATGCCATCCATTAATAAGCCTCAACAAAGCCCTGCTACCTTCACCTCCCTCCTTTCTGTGTTGCCTTTGTTTATCCTGTCACATGGTGCTGCAGTCTGAGGAGAGGCATTGTGACACATCACTGTATTTCACATGAGACATCACGGTTACCAGGGACACAGGTATTGTGGCTCAAAGCTGATAATGAAGGAGGACTCCATTCTTGGTGACCTTCAAGTCTGCTAATTTCCAATTAGCTACCTAATAGAACATTCTACACTATATTTCTAAATTGCTTTCCCACTGCTGTGATAAAACATCAACCAAAACTAACTCAGAAAAGAAAGTGTTTATTTCAGCTTACACTTTCAGGTCATGATCCACCCTTGAGGCATGTCAGGGCAGAAATTCAATCAGGAACTGAGCCTGAAATGGAGAAACATTGCTTACCTGCTTACTCTCTCCACTCATGCTCAGCCCAGAAACATCTCTCTAGAGATGCACTCTCAAGAGAGGTCTGTGCTCTCCTACATCAATTAGCCATCAAGAAAATTTCCCAAAGACATGCTCACAGGCAGGCATGGTCCAGGGAATTCTTCAGATGAAATTCCCCCTTCCTAGGGGGCTCTAGCTTGTGTCCAGTTGGAAATAGAAACGACCCAGTATAACTCCCAGCACACCAGATTAGTGCTATCAGCCTTGGCTTTGGAAGGACACTTTACTTAGAACAGGAAGTTGTTACTGGATTC
Source organism: Ondatra zibethicus (assembly GCA_004026605.1). Taxonomy (NCBI): domain Eukaryota; kingdom Metazoa; phylum Chordata; class Mammalia; order Rodentia; family Cricetidae; genus Ondatra; species Ondatra zibethicus. The sequence continues at coordinate 39,248 of PVIU01003409.1, read as the reverse complement.
CTGTTGAAACTGCTGAGAATAAGTAACAGTTGTTCACAGCAATCCAATGCTCAGAAAGGGATCACCCACCTACCCCCTGTTCTAATCGCAAGGAACATTGCAGACAAATGGAAAAGGATGAAGCTGGAAGATGGTATGCTAAAAGGGATATTAGAACTGTATCGGGGCTGTTAGGGTCAAGTGATTTCCTTTGCGCATGGGCATGACCATCTCTCATCACAGAGTAGTGACGACCATGGCCCCATGCAATGAAATAGTCAGAGTAAAGCAGTGACACTTAGGGAAGCTGTGACATGTGATAATATTATCATTCTCTAATTAGAAGAGAGAGTACTAAGGATGTCTACCTGGGATTCTGCCCGTTATATTTTCCTACCACACAGATGCACATGAGTATGTGTGAGTATACTGAAGGTGGTCTCAACATAGAGTATCCATGATGGGTGGGATTTTTCAGTGATACAGATGTTTCTGAGTCACCCATGCTTCTATATGTAACCTTGATCCATGGCCCCATAAGTCAGTCCAACAATGAGTTATTAGTTATTACACACATAAACACAAAGGAAGGAAGCAAAGAAAGAGGATGTCATCTAAAATTGTCAATAATTTATTCATGATGTGTGTGAATACCAAAGGCCAATAACAAAAGAAGTCCTCAAGTTTCTAACAGTCGGGCTAGGATCACTTAGAGCCTAGTATTAAGTGACTGATGATATCTTACAAAGATACCTGGACCCCAACTCCTAATTACCCATGGGAGCTTATCCAGACATTCATTCTCAAGCAAGACCACATAAGCTAGAAGGTATACTCTTCACTAGGATTGTGAAATGCTTTGTCTATCCACACATAGGCCCAATGGAAATGGCCCAGAAAAGACCACGTAACTTCCCCTTTAACATATATAGACTTTGCAGTCCCTCTCAGCAGTATAGTCCCCTCTCTGGGAACTCACCTATTGCTCTATTATAATGACTCCTCTCTGTCATTTTGTGCCCTTGGCCCTTCATATGCCACATCACATGCCAGTGTGAATGAAAAATACTAGTGTACCTCTTCCTAGTGTACCGCTGCTCAGCTCTGGTCAATTAGTTTGGATGTAGCTCAAGCAATAGTTTGGGTTAGCACTGATTCAGCTTCTTCAGTTAACTCTGAACTAAAATGCGTTAGGGAGGCCTTTCAAATGCAAGAGAAATTGTGCACATGGTGGGAAGTGAGGGGATGTTGGTCTTTGTTCTTCCATTTCTCCGCCCTCTGTCTATCCTTTATGGGGTATTAGATTTTATAGCCCTTGACCAACGCTCCTGGTGACATAATGGGTGAACACTCTTTCAGGCTTTCAAGCTGGCCTTAGAAACTTACTATCTCCATAGGGTACATAAGAGACATGGACAGAACAAGCGAAGGTCAGTAGAAAAATGACCTTGTTGCTTTCTCTTATCTATCTGACTTGTTATTCAACCACTGTAATAGAGAAAGAGGACCCTAGGAGGGTCCACTTGTCACTGAGTCATATTTGGTACTTTCTGGTTCACCTTAGGACATTTTGATGACAGAAAATTGGCAAACTATTTGTCTAATATCTTTAACAAATAGTGAGATTAAGCCATAAGTCAGGAATTACCATAATCCCTTGTTTCTCATTGTTAAACACAGAAACTACAATTTTAATATCTTGTTGAAAGAACCTTTTAAGCTAAATATGAATATGGCTTTATCTGGGATTAATGAACTGAATATTGTTAAGTCATCTTATCAGGAAAAAAATGTTTGCCTTTGGGACACTGTAAAGGAATACCCTCCCTTGTATCAACACCTGACTGAAAGAAAGTCCTATATAAAATACATACACCCTGACATTTTTCTTCCTACTGAAATATGTATTTATCATATATGTATTCATCAGCTCTCATGCCTACTGTCAGATCTGGAAAATTAGCTTTTGCATTTACTAACTCCTCTGTGGGAAAGAGGTCCCTCGTGTGTTTAACAAAAGGGAGCTTTATTGTTTATGAGATTGAAAAATAAAGGTTGCCATGGCTTTAAGATCTGGTGATTGGTAATCAGTTTTCATAAATGACCGTGAATCACTTTTGTGCTAGCCGGGCTTTGTTTGGGATATGAGATAGCTACTCTGTCTTACAAGGAAGGAATTATTAATGTTCCCTCCCCGGAGGGTTTCAATTTCACCCGTACAAATAGCTGTATATCTACCAAGTGTATGTTCACCGTGCCTATCTATGAAATTTAAAATTATATGCTTTGTGTAAAACAGAATATATAATAGACTCTGAAATTGAATAAAACTTATTGGACTCATTTTTTATCCTTTGTGACATTTTTTTCTAGTAAGAGAGTTCACACAAAAGGCAGTGCCACCAAGGAGCCAGGAATGCAAAGTCCTGTCCAATTTAAATAATCACTCCTTTCTGTCATGCTTTACAAAGAAGTGTATTCAAACATGCTCTTTGAGCATTTCTATATTCTGCTCTTAGTTTTCACAAATATGAGCAGGCAAAGATCCCCTAGCCCTTTTGTAGGTTTTTGTTATTTGAAAAAAAAAATCTGTCTTGGCAATTGTCTTATTATAAAAATGAGCGGGCTTTCTTCTGAGATAAATAGGACAGAGGCTTGACTCTCATGAGGATGTAATTCAGTTCCAAACTTCACATCCTCCTCTTGTCAACAAATGCAGTAAAGAAGTAAAGTCAAAGATAAAAAGGGGTTCATGGCAAATATGATCACGTCATTTGCTTTTGTAGAACCTTCCAGTATCACCCATATTAGCATGCTCTGAACTTTTTAGCATGGCTCACAGACTGTGTAACCTATAGTCCTCCCATTTCCTAAACTGTATTTCTATTCTTAGATTCTCTCTCTCTCTCTCTCTCACTCATTCACACATATTTTCTCACTCTCACTCATTCAAACATTCTCTCTCTTCCCTTCCTCCCCCTTTCTTTTTTTCTCTCTCTCTCCTTCTCTCCTCTCTGTCTCTTCATCTGTCTTTCTTTCCTTCCCTCCCTCCCCCTCCTCATTCCTTCTTCCCCTTGGGGTTGGACCTAATGCTATATAAAATCCTGAACATTGGTACAGACCAAAGCTCTGCTGGCAGAAAGAACACACACACACACACACACACACACACACACACACACACCCCAGTTATGTAAGTCTATTCCTGTGAAAGTAAAATTAAGGGGCCTAGTGTTCTCTTAATCTGCCACCAAGAAGCCACTTGATATTTTCAAGGAATGGTACCATCAGGATATTCTGCATTAGTCCATTGCTACAGACTGGGCAGTTGGCAGTAATGGTAGACACCTCCAGCTTCATAAGTCTGACCACACTGTTGAGACCATGGGCATCATCCGATTCTGAATCTGCCACCATGCCTCCTCTGTCACGCATCCATCATGCGGGAGGTGATGTCAGAGACTGACTGACATCATCTAGATGAGCCATTTTTGTTATTTAGTAATCCTGTGGCAGGCTCTAATAGTGCTAATAAGTATTGTAACATTTCCCATGTCTCAAGTACTTTCTATTTGTTTATCCATATGTGTGTAGCAGCTGCGAACTAGGTTGGAGATTTAAAAACACAGAGACATGAGGTCATGGGTCATCTTTGATACAAGAATGCCAACTTTATTGTGCTCCAGGGAAGCTTATATAGGGATCCTTAACTGATAGCCACGCCCCAGCTCTTGGGATTCCCGGCTGTAAAACCCACCAGAATTCACTCCCCTGCCATCAGGAACTCATGAGGGTCTCATGATCAGAGCAGCTGCAGGCACTGGTAAACAAGTTGTTTCACTCCAGCAGGCAAAGGGTCTGAGGCAGGCAAAGAAAATCAAGGGGTCAGGGGTCTGCAGCTCCCAACAGCCAGGTTTTCCTTACTTTTTACCTTCTATTTTGCATTTGTAGTTGCTCGTAAATCTGTAGATAGAAAACTTTGGGACATTTCTCTTTTCATACAAAGTTTATGATTCAGTGCAGTGTCTGATGCTCTTACAATGAACAGAGTTTTCCCCCACTGATATTTGTGAAGGCAACCCTAAGACTATAGTGTAGAGGTATTAGTTTGGCTTTTGTGAATAAGTTGAGAGATATGTAAATTATTACAGCCCTTTTGCTTCTTCTTCAATGGTTTGTACGGGATCCTCCATACAACAACAGGCTTGAGCATGTATTGAGAGAGATTCAAAAATTCTACAGCTGTGAGGACCACAGAGATTTGGGCTATCTGCTCATGAACTTGTGACCTCCAGACATGTTCATCTTCAACACACTTTCCTTTTTCAATGATTGTATGGGTCTTTCTATCCAATCTGCTGGTGGGCTTGACAGGACTCAAATAATGATGGAAAGTTCCAGCCACGTGTTTATTTGGTTCTCCATTGTCAGGCATTCTGTCTGTACCAAGCTCTATACTAAATGTTTTTCTTGGAAATAGCTTTTATTTTGGAACTGCATTATAACTCAGCTACTGGAGCTTGATTCATTTCTCATGTGGCATCTTTTCATCCACTGACATGCCCAACAACATAAGGTCTACCTGATATTAACCAGGTTCCAAAGTTACAGAAAACCTCCCTGTTCTGGGCTCTAGCAATCTGGTCTATTATTTTATTCACAGGCCATAGCAATGTCTCCCCATGTAGAATAGGTTGTCAACTGAGCTAGACCAGTGTTTCTCAACCTTCCTAGTGCTATAACCCATTAATACAGCTCCTCATGTTGTGGTAACCCCCAACCATAAAATTATTTCGTTGCTATTTCATAACTGCAATTTTGCTACTGTTATGAATCATAATATAGATATCTGATATGCATCCCACAAAGGAGTCACTGCTAATTGAGAACTGCTAAAGTGTCCCGCTAGCATTGCTGTGCCTCCCTCTCCAAAACAGAAAACAGTGTGTGATAATTTCTCTTTCCTTTAAATAGATATCGTGTCAAGCCTCTGGCAACCAAGTTCCTAGAACTTAACTGACCATCACAGGCCCCAGTATATTTTCAGAATTTCCCTTGTACTTCCTGGAGCAAGTGGCTTACAAAAACATCCTGTATTTGAGCTATCTCTTCTTCATCTAGTTCAGTCAACAAAGATTCATTCATGTATTAAGCAAATATGATGTGCTGAAAAGGTTCCAGAAGATCTAGACCTGTGGTGCCCATTATAGTAGCCTCACAAGCTAAATGTAGTTATTAGGTGTCAAGTGAAGAGTAAAACTGAGAAAAATAGTTTTAAATTGAATTAATTTTAATGAATTTAATTTGAAAGGATGAAGCTGGGTCAAATGAATTCTTGTTAAACTAAGCACTATTTTTTTTCTAGGATTACATGTCATTCAGAGACTATGATATTGCTCTGTTGTACAGCATATGTCAAGAATATACACTATTCCTAAAATTGTATATACATATTTCTCTTACTGAGTGGATACCAATAAACTACAGGTGAATTTTTGCAGATTTTTGTGTCATATTGTATATATGTGAATATTATAAAGATGCCCACGTAAAATGTAATCCATAATTAAACTGAAATAGTCATTGAAATTATAATTTAATTTTTATAATTGAAAGAATCATGCATTTTCTCAAATTAAAATTAAGGTATCTGAGGGATGCAATGTTGAGTGAGCATGCAAAAATTGGTACTGTAACTCCAAAGGTAAAGTTGAAAACAGGCTGAGAGACAGCCTACTACAAAATACATAATAACTGGTTTCGAAATTTGCAATAACAAACAAAATAAAAAGTTGTATACAGAAAAACTCAAATTAATAAGGTGAACTTCTGAGGCCTATTGAGACATTTTCAGCACATACATAATGCATATGATAAGCCAGTATATAGTAAACTGCTTCCCCTCTCAACAGGGGGAAAGTGATCAATAAAACTCACCTGACTGTAGAATTAAACAACCATCAATCATTTTGTTAATCTTAACACGATTCGAGTGTTTGCCAAGGCCAGGATGCCTTGGACAAAATAGAAAACGATTTAGAGGTGTGGAGATGACTAAAGAAACCACTGGTCACATGATATCTACCTCATAAAATCATGTGAAAAAACTTTTAAAAATCATAAAAGGTGTCCAGTTAAGCAACATAACAATTATCATCAGAATACCAAACATTTTCAACAGTATCAAAATATATTAGCATAAAATTTGAAATTTTCAATACTTTAGGTGAACCGTGCAATATTAAGATATGTAACACACTTAATACTTTGGTATATTTTGCCTCAATTTGACCTCCAAAATTCTGAACAAATCGCATGTTTGAAATCCATATACATCAGATTTGTATATGCCACAGGGCATAGATACTTTTAAAACTTCATTACACTTCTCAAAGATGATTTTCATCTTGATGGGGAAAAATGAACTTATCTCACCATAGGTGGTGCACTAGCTATGTTAAGTAAAAAATTGAACTTGCTGCATCTTAAAACAAGTTTCTGTGTTTCCATTATTTAATTAATTTGACTGGATATACATGTTAGTTTTTTTTTTAATTTCTTTTAGCTTTTTGTTTGTTTAATGCACTGTGAAATAGAAACTGGTCCTGAACTCTATATCCTCCTGCCTCTGCCTCCAAAGTGCTGACCTGATGGCTGAGTGCCATCCCTTTATGCTCTCATGGTCAAAATCAAACCAACACGACAGCTTGGAGATGACTACTCCATGGGTGGTGTGCTCTAGTTCCATTTGATTCATGAGTCTTGTTCTTACAAACACTGGGTAAAATTTGGAGGATACTGGATTACTGAAAGCTAAATGAGATAGGAACTCCAGCTTTGCCAGAGATATTCATCACAACAACCTTGTGTACATGGCATACAGCCATTGATATGGCAATTTGCACTGTTTTTACTATTGTTAAGAAGGCTCAGTCATCATTTACAAAGTGTAAGTTTATATACTCTTATATTTTTTATGCTAATTGCCCTGCCTTCTTACATAATAAGAAGGTTCAGGTTGAGGAGGTCTGAACCAGTACAGTCAATAGAAGTAAGATATGTAAGATTGTGCTGCATTGATAGTTTAAAATTTTCTAGCAGAAAATTAGTATTAAAAGGAAGCACTACTGATTAATATTAAAAGGAAGCACTGTTAATTTTAATACCATAACATTTAATTTAATATTTCTAAAGTATTATTTCAACATGAAACAATTAAATGATCAGTGAGATACTTTTTCTATACCATTTTATGGACCTTTATGTTTTATATTTTACAGATTATCTCATTTCAGGTGTTCAGTTTTCATCTGGATATACCTTATAAAAAAAATTTACCATTGAAGAAGTAGACCCACATTCCCAAGTTGTACCAAACATGCTTTAAAAATTATAGATACCTGAGTCAGTTACCAAAAATAATGTCTGTGTTAAAGTGTGTCTCTATATGAACAGAACTGAAGTATCTTTTTAAAGAATTATATTAGCTTGGAAGTAAATGTGCTATCTACTTCAAGCTCAAGCCTATTTAAGTTGAGTAAATTCATTAACTCTTTTGTCAAGTGGAATCATTAAAATTGAATCCAAAGGAGCAGTGCAAAAATTGGAAAGCAAAATTTATCAATATGGAAAGTATTTCCCAGACTTTTCTCATACTTTTTAAATCAATTTACATAATCCATACCCATAAAGGTTGCAATTAAAATCCTTTCCACATTGATTCATGTTGGGGACATATGTAACATCATCATTATTATTAATTTGCATCATGAAAAATTTCAATTCATACATGAACTTGCCCTCATGTGAACCAAGTTTACAAACTTTACTTCCTTTAGCACTTCAAAGTTATTTTATATGCAGGAGGACAATAGTGAGAAATTTTAAGCTGAATTCCCGTGTTTGTCTTTGATGACTGAATATTTGTTAAATACTTTCCTGTTCCAGAAACACTGTAGTCTATTAAAGCTAGAATGTATCATTCAGGAAACTTTTGAATAACTCTTCTATGACTCAGCAAATCAGGATACAATTTTTAAGTCTATTATCTTGCATTTCATCCCAAAGATGCTCATCCCAGTGTTTCACACATTTCATATGCATAGGCTGTGTCATTTTTGCAACTATATTAGGGAAACCCTAGGGTATTGAAGTGTAGGGGCAGGTCCTGTGCTTTGCATAGGTAGCACTAATCCTATAAGCTAATGTATCTCTATTACATTTTGTCAAGATCAATTATATATTAAAGAAGTGGAAAATAACCACTAGACATTTGTCAAGGCCCCATACATTCTCAGTCTAACAGGATAAGCATGTAATTTAGGTTGTTGCCTATCTGTAACAAATCAGATTTTCAATGTTCAATGACTCTGAATGTATCCAGGTCTGACCTTTTTCCCAGCGCAGTTATCCACCATTATATCTTTCTTGGGAAGGACTTAGGAAGTCATTACTGTGTGTATATGTCCACTGTCTCAGTGTCCATCTTCACAGAAACTTTACCTTCCTCTTCAGAATGTTGTTTGCTCTGGTCATTAAGTATATGCTATTGTACAAGGATATGGGATTTATAATAATCTTTTCATCCAACAATGTCATATTCTTTGGGTTGGGGAGATGGCTCAGCAGTCAAAGCATTTGCAGTTCAAACAAGGATTCTCAAGTTCAGATCTGCAGAACCCATGTAGACATCAGATAGGTGTGGTGGCTCCCTGATAATTCCAGCCTTGAAATATGGAGATAGGGAATTCCTGGGAAAAACTAGCTAGTGAGACTAGCCAAATACTGACCGTATTTGATTAAGAGACCTTGCTGCAGATATTAATGTGAAACAGTCATCAAGGAATATTCTCAATATTAACCTGTGTCCTCCACATGCATGTTCACAGAAACATATGCATATATACACATGCATAAACACCCTACACAAATGCACACACACATACACATGTACATTCACACACATGTATTAGTATGCACACATATGCATGCACACATACATGCATGAGCACATGCATGTATACACCATATACACATACACCGCACACATACCACATACACATGAAAAAGAAGAAAAAGGGGAAGAGATAATCATGTTCTTTGCCTATATTCACTCCTGTTGCCTTTCCTTGTCCTTCCTCACTCTTTCAGCTCCACAAATAGCCCCCTTATACCATATGGGGGGGATGTGTTTGTGTGCGTGTGTGATGTGCATAAGTGTATGAATTGAATCTCCAAATATAAGAGGTAATTTGTGATATTTGTCTTTGTGAGTCTGGCTTATTTCACTTAATATGATCATCTCCAATTTTACCCATTTGCCTACAAATGACATGACTTCATTCTTCTTAATGTTTGAATAAATTTCCTCCTGAGAACTGGAGAGATGGCTCCATGTGTAAGAGCACTTTCTCTGCATGCATGAGGACTTGAGCTCAAATCCTCAGCACCCACACCCAGTGCTGCACTGCCTCTGGTACCAGCTGGAGGTGGGATGGACATTGGAAGATTCCAAAGTTTGGCTATTGCCAGACTAGCTACAATGGCACACTTCTCAGTTTAGTGAGAAACTGCCTCGAAGCAATAAGACAGAGAGCATTTGAGGAAGACACCCTAAGTCCTGCTCTAGCTCGCTCCTCAGGCCATGTGCCTGAACACTCAAAATCATACACATACATACATGCACACACACTAAAGCACAAACACACACAAACACGAACACATGTGTGCACACACATGCATGCACACACAGACACACACACAAAAAACACACACATGTATGTACCACACACAAACACACATCAATCCTAAGGCTTCATGGATTTTTACATGAGTGTTGGGGATATGTGTGCATGCATGTTGAGGACAAGGAACAACTTCAAGTGTCATTCTCAGGAACACTCCCCACCTCCCTTGGCATGGAGTTTCTCATTGACTTGAAGCTTGCCTATTGGCTAGACTGACTGGCCATGAAGCCTCCTTCCATCTCTGACTCAGAACTCGGACAACAAGTGTAAGCTACCACACCATGCATTTTTACTTGAGTTCTGGGGAATCAAATTCAGATCTTCATACTTGAAAGCCCTTTACGAGCTTAGGCAACTCCTGGCCCTTTTTGGATGTTTGAATGGAATAGGAAAAAATGATGTATTAAGACAATAATTGGCTTTATGGGTAAGATTTATTTGATGGTAAAGAGTAGAGATGTGGTGTATGAGGTCCTTTTGCATTTGTGTTGCTTTTATTGGTTAAATAAAGAAGCTTGGCCTTTTGATAGGGCAGGACTTAAATAGGCAGGGAAAAGAGAACAGAATGCTGGGAAAAAGACAGAGAGAGCCCCCGCATGAAGCTGCCAAGTCAAACACGCTGAATCTTTCCTGGTAAGCCACGACCTCGTGATGACACACAGATTATTAAAAATGGGTTGAATCAAGATGTGAGAGCCAAGAAGAGGCTAGAACTAATGGGCCAGGCAGTAATTTAATACAATTTCTGTGCGATTATTTCAGGTTTGAGCAAGCAGGGCGACGGGGAGCCAGGCGGCAGGACACAGCCAAGGGTGGCTGGGACAACAAGCAGCCCGCTCACCTCATACTACAGAGATGGAAATTGGTTACACAGCAGCGGAATTACAAGGCAGTACATTAGGGAACAGGAACTTCAGAGCAAAACACACTCAGAGAGCAGTCAAGAGAAACAGAAGGCGCGATCAGCTGGGGAGGAGGAGAAGCCACACAGTGCCTTGAGGATGCTGGAGGAGGAGGATTTCATACAGACGGCTTGTCAGCCAGATAAACCCACCACAATTCCCACAAGCTAATTTGTGCAAGTACTACACTGATACTTAATTTTTCCCAATTAACTTTTTTATGTTTTTCATTCATTATTTATGACAAATGTTGTTGCCAGATCTTTGATTCTGTCTTCCCTCAAGGTTGGAATTTACTTCTTTAAATACACAAAAAGGAAAAAATAAAAAGGTTGAAATATGCCTTTTCTGATGAAGTCTGTGAAAAAGAAATGGTGGCAGAAATCTTTCGATACTCTTCTGGTGACCATAACATCAGATCTCTGTGACTCATAGTTATACACCGATTTAAAGAGTTGGCAATGCAGCTAATGGCTTGTGCCCAGGACACGGATCCCTAGTGATGCCCTGTGTAGTTTTACATCCCTCAGCTGCAGTCAGGTATTAGGCCAACTGGCAGCATCACAGAGCTGTGGCTCCAGTCCCAAATACACAAAGTCCACTTAGGGGAACTGGTAGCTTATTATTTCCACATTGGATAAGAGTATGCCCAGCTAATCCTCTCTAAGACCTTGAGCAACCTGCTCCCTCCAGCAGTTTTGGAAACCTCAAAGCTATCAAAACTCACATGGGTCACCTTCAAGTTCATTTTAGCTACCCAATGTCCGTCTCACTTTTCCCTTCCTCCATCTAGGTACTAAAGAACACCATTCCAGGACTCACAAACTCTAGATTTCCTTTCTAACAAGAACTTATTCTCTCCTTCTGGGCTTACCCAAACTGTGGCTTCCTCCTGGGAAATTACTCTGATTCTCTTGCATTTGGAAACAGTTGGATCATTCTTGCACATTCTCTGACAGTTGTCCAGTAGTCTCTGCACTGTTTCTCCACTGCTTCCCTATAAAATCCATCTGCTCCTTCCTGACATTCTTTTTTTTACTATTTTCTATTGTCACCATCATCACCATCATCATCATCATCTCTTCACTCTCATCAAAAAAGCTACAATTGTTGACCCACAACTCTCTTCTTTACACAGAGGATTAGAGGTTCCAACCCACCCGCCCCCAGACACAATACACTCATTTAATCCATGTCTCCCTCATCTAGACCCCTTTTTCCTCTGTTTCTCTTCTTAGTCTTCATTTCATAAAACTACTGCTGCCAATAAACACTCCACTTCTAAAATAAAAAATAAATTAGACATTGCCTTTGAGTACAACAGACTCTAGCAACAACCTCTCTTGTATCTGCCACAGCCAATCACCAAACCCATGGAACCTTTGCCTGTGATGTCTTCTACTCCTTTTGAGCTCAGTTATATCTTTACATTTTCCTTTATTGCGCTTAAATGGCACTCTCCTCCATTAAATCCTTCCCCCAACTATCTTGCCAATATGTACCCCAGTTTAAGACTCCTTCACTCAGCTGGGCAGTGGTGGCACAACCCTTTAATCCCAGCACTCTGAGGTAGGCAGAAATTTCTAAGGTCAAGAATAGCCTATTCTACAGAGAGAGCTCAGGACAGCCAGGGCTACACAAAGAAATCCTGTCTCAAAAACAAAAAGATTCCTTCAGTCTTTTCTAGACTAATGAATCAACTGACTAATGAATTCCCTGGTGATCCATAGATTCTCCAGACCTGTAGAACTGCAAAACTGAACATTAAACCTCCCCGCTTAGAAATTTTCAAGAAGTACCCCCTAGCTTGAGGTGGAAGGCAAAACCTTACTTTGATATAGCCTTCTTCTTCCTGCTCAAAGTTAATCTCCTCCAAAGCTCTAACTGTCAATCTCAACTGCCTTCAGTTCTGGTAATGTATCCCCTCTCATCCCTTCTCCCCTCCGTTCCTCTCCCTAACTTTCTCCTTCCTTCCTCTCCCTTCTCACCTCTTCTTTTCTTCCCTCCTTCCCTTCCCTTTCTCCTCAGTCACTTTTGAGTTGTTCCCTATAAGAGAGCCCCTTGACCTGGGAGTGTCCTTCTCTCCGGATGTCTCCTTTTGCTTATTTTTCCTTAAGACAACCCTTGCAGAAGGCCTTTCCTGAACTCTGAGTCAAATGAACTCACTCAGCCAGTTCATACACATTTCTTTAACATCACAAAAAGTATTACTCTGTTATTCAGGATTTCTCTAATTAATTGGCATTGTACACGGGATGGTTCATTGTTTGTCCCCACCATCTGTCCACGCCCTTGGTTTTCTGAGTCCTTAGGAGACTGGGGCAAATCACCCTTCTCTTCTCATCTTCCATTCTCTTATGAACTGGATTATTCAAACGAACTTATTCCTTCTTGACCATATCCCTCTGTACAGCAAGTTCTTTGATTCTTTCATGTCCACATATTTGTTTGCATCTTAAGAAATCCCGTTCCTGCCTCCCTATCAGGAGACTTCTAACTCAACTTGGAGATGTAGGGCAGATCACCAAGTCTTATCAAGTCCAGTTCTCATCTTTATGCATCCTCATCATTCAGCTAGAACTTCTTCTGAGAACAGAGCACTGTAATTCTGTGTGTGAGTGTGTGTGTGTGTGTGTGTGTGTGTGTGTGTGTGTGTGTGTGTGTGTGTGTGTGTTTCTGTGTATGTGTGTGTGTGTGGTGTCCTACTGGGAAAATGCCTTCAAAGGCAAATCTATTTCTATAGCTTCACATCCTTCGGGGTTTTGCACATGGACGACAATATTCAACAATCACCAGACAAGTGTGCTATGGTTCAAAAACACTTCTTCAAGACTTCTATTATTTCCCCAGTTTTCGCTATCATTTTCTATGCCAATTGTCAGTAAATCGCCCATTAAAATGTATGCGCCATATATTTTGCTTTAACCAGTCAGTATTTATAGACAGAACTGTCTAAACTGAATTGTTTATGTTTTTATGAGAAACAAGAAATTGCTAAAGGCAAAGTTAGTTGTTTTGACCATACATTTCCCATTTTCTCCCACAGGAAGATGACGATGCTGTTCTATTTTAGAATGACACACGAGCCTAAGTAAGAATTTATTAGAAGAAATGTGCTATTTTGTATATTCAATATTTCTTCTCATCCTACAAAATCTGCTACCATTTGAATGAAACGTGTGAAAATGGAAGAGAAACAATACGGAAAGGTTATTTTGGTTGTTACTCTAGAATGTGATTAATGACTAATTGTCTTGAACATAATGTTGTTTCGCTGGACTAGTACAAAAGCCTTTGGATTGTTATTTACTATATCTAAAAGGAAAGCATCTCTATATTTAGTTTTCTCTCTTTCACTGTAATTTAAGTAAACCTAGGTTCCAGGAATTATATCTCATACTGCGTGGTAGCCAAGTACATATTTGCCAGGGGGTCTAACTTGACTCTCCAGTCCCTGACACCTACATTAACAGTTTTTCCCTATATTATAGAATAAAGGAAAATGTGTTGAATAAAGAAATGTGTGTTGAAGGCAATTCTGCCTTCCTTTTACTAAAATTAATGGTCAAATGCTATAAAGTGTGTGTGTGTGTGTGTGTGTGTGTGTGTGTGTGTGTGTGTGTGTGTTTGTAATCAGTATTTAGCAGGTATTTATGAGGTACAAAGGAATGTACTTAAACTATTGGGATGTGGTAACAAAGAAGGGGACACCATCACTTCCTTCCTAGAGCCTATAGTCTACAAGTACAGTAGGACATTTAATAAAGGTTGCAGTTCATTTTTATGAGTGCTATTCTAAGGGAAGTATAGGGAGTCATAACAGCCCCCCTGAAGCATAGGATCTACTGAGACATACTCAACATCCTTAAAGCCATACAGAATTCTCCAATGTACTTGTCTGATGCAGTTGATCCTAGAATGCAGTAGACATCATCTAGCTCCACAGGGGCAACAATTCAGGTCAGCCTCGGTCTAACACATTGGTTCTCAACCTTCCTTATGCTGTGACCCTTTAATACAGTTTCTCGTGTCATCGTGACCCCCAACCATAAAACTATCTCTTGGCAACTTGATAAGCATAACTTTTATACTTCTGTGGATTGTAATGTAAATATCTGTTATGCAGGATATCTGATATGTGACCCCTGTGAAAGGGTCATTTGACCCCTCCAAGGGGTCACAGCCCACAGGTTGAAAGTCGCTCCTAGACTCTAACAGTTCGGGTTGTCACAGGTATCTAGGACACCATGACAGTTGTTAGACTAGAAAGAGATCTGTCATCTAGAAAAACAGACATAGGAAACAGAACATCCTTTGGATTTTGAACCATCAAATACAGATAAATATGGTTAAATTGCCCTTAAGGGTAAAAGTGAAAAAAAAACTTGCATTTTTCAGATTTTTTACTGTCTGGCATTTAGTAAGTCTTCAAAGTATCTATTGGATAAACTAATGAATGAATTTATAGACTCTGAGTCAAAGTTCTCGATCGTTTCCTTGGGTCATGGATGACAACACCTGGGATTGGACACAGTGCTGTATTATTATTTAGCCCAGAACCTACACCAAAGTCTTAAACATCAATCTCTTTTTAAAAACTATTTCAAGTGTATATGTGGTGGTTTGAATAAAGAATGACCCCCATAGGCTCATATACTTGAATGATTAGTCATCAGAGAATGGTACTGCTTGAAAGAATTAGAAGGTGTAGCCTTGCAGGAATAGGTGTGGCCTTGTTGGAGGAAGTATATCTCTGGGTGTAATCTTTGAGGTTTCAAAAGCCAATTTCAGGCCCAGGCTCTCTTTTCACTGCCTGCAGATGCAGCTGTAGAACTCTTGGCTATTTCCCCAGCACCATATCTGCCTGTGTGCTGCCATGCTCCCTGCCATGAGGATAATGGACTAAACCTCTGAAATGATAAGCAAGTCCCAATTAAATTCTTTTTCTTTATAAGAGTTGCCGTGGTGTCCCTTTACAGCCAAAGAACACTGACTACTACAGCACACGTGTGCATCCATCTATGTCTATGAACGACAAGGTCCACAGAGGCCAAAAGAAGGTTATCAGTTTATCTGAAGCTGGAGTTACAGGCATTTGTGAGCTACTTGATGTGGATGCTGGGAACCAAACTCACTAGTCCCCTTCAAAAGCAGCAAACACTCTTCCACCGAGTCAGCTCTCTCCACCACCACCCTTTCAGATGCGCCCCACTGGGATAGATACAAATGGAAAGTCAATAAGTGTCTTGCCTTGAAGCTTTCAAGTGGAGTTGACCCTGCCAGGTCCCTTAGAATTCTGTAACTTGTATACAATACCCACTAGGTTCACAAATAGGTTACAGTCACAAAGAAGGCAAGCGTGGTATGGTTGCATTTACTTTATTTTTCACTAAAACTCATTTTTCCCCCTAAACAAAAAAGTCTTAGGAATTCTGAAAAGGACCTACTTTTTAATGCAAATATAGGGGAAAAACCTGTCAATGCTATGATACTTTTCAAATATCCAAATCAGCTTCTCCCTTGGTATAAAACTGTTCTGTTGAAAATTTGAGACGTGTCATTTTCAGTCTTTACTTGGCAAAAAGAATTGTGTTTTTGCCAAACCATTTAACAAGTGTTCGCAGCACTTCAATCTGTCATGGGTTATGTTTAATAAGGTGTGTGATTCCACAGCCACCACCCCCCTAGTAGGCTGAGTGGAGTTTGTCACCTGCTGAGTGGTTACAATCACTCTTTCTAATAAGGAAGGATGGAGGGAGGCTCTGTACCAACAATCAGGTGCCATTTGCAGTGGGAGCAAGAGAGACACATCGAAGATGGCTTTCTGAGACTGAAGTCTCAGTTCAGTGAAACAGATACTTCACTGAATGGGTGGGGAAGTAAGCCATACCCAAAATGCCAGCAGACCTCTCTCTTCTCAGGTGCAATGAAAATTAAAGGGCCAGTAGTTCAGAGACATTCAAAAGATTATCCTGAAGCTTCTGCATAAAATTTTCATTTTTGGGATGAGGGGACTGAGGTAAAGGCAGGTAAGATGCATTGTCTAAAACTCAATCAAGGAAATAGCTGAATCTACAAATTAAGTCTCTTATCTAAAAAAAAAATGTCCTTCCTTTGAGCATTCACAGTCTCCTACCTAAAAGATCTTTAATTACAGAACAGGCTATACAATAGCTCCAAGGGGAGGGGCTCTAACCCATAGCAGCTGGCCAGAAGCATGAAATGTCTTTTAAACCACTGCCTGCAATTCTTTTAAGTTTCTGCAGATTTTGTATTCTACTCTGAGAAGCATCTGGCTGGTTTAATATCAAATCAATTTTCCTCAAAATTGCTAGTCAAAATTGATGCTTCACAGAGATGCCATATTTGTCCTGTATTTTTGCATATCCCAAAAGCTCTGGATACCCAAATTCAAGCAGCATGCCCTCTTGAGTGAGAATACAGCCCCAGGTTCTCTGGCTTTTTCCATTATAACCTAGAGGAACCTTGTCAAGAGCACTGTCATACAAACACCATTACTTCACCCAAGTCATCTAAAGGCGTGTCTTTCACAGGCATTCACAATAAAACAATACAAAACTTAAATACTCTCATTACACAATTCTTTATAAAATTTCATTTATTGGTATTGTATATATGTGATATGTGTGTGTTTATGTGTCTGTGTGTGTATGTGTGTCTGTGTGTGTGTGTATGCACAGCAAACACATAGAGATCAGAGGATAACTGCAGAATCAGTTCTCTCCTGCCACCTTTATGTGGGTTCTGAAAATCAAATGAAGCTCAGGTCATCAAGCTATAACACCTTAACAGTCCCTACACAAGCCTCTAAACATCAACTCTCCAACTAAAAAGTTTGTTCTGTGTTGCATGTCATAAAACTTGTGTAACACCTGGTTAAGAATGAAGAAAGAGTAGATTCCCTTAAGACTTCATCTATAAATACATTGGTTGCTCTCTTTTTGAATTTGTATGTAAGAAATGCAGAAACATGATGGCCCAAGGTGACTACGAGTTGATCAGAGAACACAGAGTCAGGTGACTGTTGAAGGTTCTGGTTCCATTTGATCACTCTAAGCCTGTTGCCTTAGGAAAAACAGGATTTTGAAGAAGTAGGAGTTAAATACCTTCCACTATCAATCCATCCATCTCTTTTAAGTAAATTTTATCACAATCACACCATGATATTTATAATTACCTTAGATACAAAATATTAGATACAAAAAAATGCACACTAAGTTTGATATCATGTAGCATACATTATGTTCAGTCCAAGAGCGGTTATTCTAAAGCCTTATAAAAGTCATATATACCACTTATCTACTCCTACAAAGTCAGGTAGGGACCCCACCTTTGCTGGAACACACTAGGATATAGCAGTTATGATGGCAAATCTCATATGTCAGCTTGACTGGGCCATGAAGTGTCTGTACATTAGTGGTCCAATGTTATCTTGGTTATGTGTCTATGAGTATGCTTCTGGATGAGAATAGCACTTAGACTAAATGAGCAAATCAGATGATTTACTCCAATGTATGTGGGTCCTATCCAGAAAGTCAAGGCATGAATAAAACCAAAGCGCTCTTCTCTCTCCCTCCTCCCTACACACCCCCCTCTCTCTCTCTCTCTCATCAGACTCCTTCACATCTCTGAACTCCACCTCAAACTGGCTCTTACATCATCATTTCTCCATTTTTCACGTATTTCACCCCAGACTGCAGCTGGACCATTGGCTCTTGCTGGTCTCCAGCTTACCAATTCCAGACTCTGAGCCTTCCCAGGCTCCACAATTGTATAACCATATATATGGAGAGATCTGAAAGTGCTAGGAGATTTCTTGGGACCAACGACTAAAATCACTGTCAACTGTCCCAGCTGCAATTACATAGTAAATGTATTTATTCCTCCCATTTTGAAATGTTTACTTTAAAATAGAAGTGTTTACTTCATCTATGCTGACATTTGTAGCTGTCCCACAGTTAAATTTTATGACATATCCATTACTAATATACTTGAGTCACACATAGGAATCTATGCATGTTTTTTATATTTAATAAAATATTATTCATATGCACTTTTATGTATTGGTAAGCTTGACATTGCATTGGCTTGATGTAGTTTATGCATTTTTCATTTGCTATTTTAATACAGGCTTGACTCCCTGGGGTTTCTACTAGCAATGGTGAAAGATATGGAGAAGAAGGCTTTTAGAAGTAAAAGTTGTTATTTAAGCCCTGCTATGATGCATAATTAAATGCATGGCAGTGGAAAATGACATGGAACATTTCATAGATGAGGGCAATTACAGAGACAAATTCAAGAAAGAGACTTTGAATTCTGTTCTCAGTAATTGGTCTTAGGTCAGTTAATGCTCCACCCTCAATTGTATAACACCTGGGAGGCATATTATCTAATAAAGGACTCAATGACTATGATGTCAATTCTCTAATATTCCAATATTAAGAATAATATAATACACCCAAAGTGGTTAGACAGTGTAGGGCCCACAGGTCAAAAAGTGCCTACCAATATCCCCGATAGCTAAGAGGAGAGTTTTATCTGGTTTCCCTTCCCTCAGTCTATTTCCTTTGATTCATCTAGGAGATCTTACTTCCACCAAGCATCCATTGCATAGTGTAAATCACCAGTCAAGCTTACTGTAACAGGCTGGGTTCACATATCCCAAAGTTGTGACTCTCTGCTCTGTTTAGCATCCTGAACCAAAGACATGGAGGGAAATCCCCACATGCTCTGTTACATGTAGAATGTAGCTCTGAATGTCACATTGTGTTCCCCCAGAAAAGGGTCTTGGGTTACTAAGCTCGATCTCATAATAGATGTCACAATTATGTGCCGAGTACCTACTATCCCAGACCCTGAGTAGGCACAAGGCAGATAGAGGCACAAGGAGATAGAGGCTCAGTCTTGTGAAGGAAGCCAATAATAACTGAATCTTTTTGTTTGATTTCTCTAGACAGGGTTTCTCTGTGTAACAACCCTAGCTATCCCAAAACTAGCTCTTGTAACTAGACTGGCCTTGAACTCACAGAGATCCACCTGCTCTGCCTCCCAAGCACTAGGATTAAAGGTGTGCACCACCACTGCCCCGCTTCCACCTTCTTTTCTTTCTTTCTTTCTTTCTTTTTTTTTTTTTTTTTGGTTTTTGTTTTGTTTGTTTTGTCTTGTTTTTTATAACTGGATCATTTTTATGCAATATCACTGGTACTGGGAAGCATATGATTCTGAGAACTTAAAAGGGAGCCACTAACTCAGGGCTGGAGTTCAGGATTGATGCTCTAGAGAGAAGACTTGTGCTAAGTGTGGAGAAAGTTGAGGATGTAAATGAGACACACTGAAGAGTTCCTTAAACTCTCATCTGTGCCACCTTTAACTTAAAATTTACTTTTCTAAAAATAGTCCCATGGTGTAAATGTGTGTGTGTGCGTGCGCGCACGCGCGCATGTGTGCACTACCCCATGACCAAGGAACCATCAGTCTGATGAAGCTGGTCTCCTCACTCTCTATCCACATGTCCCCAGTGTTTGCTCTGTGGCATCTTACGAGCTCACAGTTTCCTCAGGACTGTGAATAACAAATCTGACCAATGAGTTCTCCTTTGGGGGAGGAGAAGTGTTACAAGGGGGAGTGGGCTGCTTGTCTTCCTGGCCACCAGGCTCTCTCTCTTTTTTTTTTTTTTTTTTTTTGGTTTTTCAAGACAGGGTTTCACTGTAGCTTTGGAGCCTGTCCTGGAACTAGCTCTTGTAGACCAGGCTGGTCTTGAACTCACAATGATCCACCTGTCTCTGCCTCCCGAGTGCTGGGATTAAAGGTGTGCACCACCACCGCCTGGCTCCACCCAGCTATCTTATACCCGAAATAATCACACAGAAACTGTATTCATTTAAACACTGCCTGGCCATTAGCTCTAGCCTCTTATTGGCTAACTCTCACATCTTGATTTAACCCTTTTCTAATAATCTGTATATCACCATGAGGTGGCTTACCGGGAAAGATTCAGCATGTCTGACCTGGCAGCTCCATGGTGGCTCTCTCACTCTGCCTTCTTTCTCCCAGAATTTAGTTCTGTCTTCTCCACCTACCTAAGTTCCACCCTATCAACTAGGCCAAGGCAGTTTCTTTATTCATTATTCAATGAAAGCAACACACAAATAGAAGAAACTCCTACGCCAGAGGAGGAGAGTGGGAAAACCTCTAGCTGTCTAAAAAGTTCTGGAAAGATGAAGAAAGTGATACTCAAATGCCTGGATGTGAAGGGTTGTTTGCCAAATATCCAGGGAATGGTTACTGAACCCAGCTTAGATTTTTCAATTCAATAGCCCATTCTGCATTGAAAGATGGTCTCAATTTCTAGGTTTATGAATATGTTAAAAAACAGTATATTCTCACAAAAATTGTGATACACAGTTAGGTCCTCATTAAATGTTATTGCTGCGATAATGATATATACCCTAAACTCCTTTAGCTATTTAAGAGAAAATGTAGACTCCAGCCAAAACCCCATAGCAAAGCATTAGGACCCCCTTTTCCCCCCACTTTTAGCAAACCAATTATGGTGCTGAAGCAGGCAAAACATCCCAAGGAATCATTGAGAAGATCATATAGTAATTGGGCCAGTTTATAGGATGTAACTGAGAAATGCCTAAAATTGTCATTTCTCCTGGTTAGGGCTGAATAGGAAAGAATGTGATTAATAAATAGCTCAAGCAGCAAACAGAAGGTACCTACAATGCACGAATGCTCTGGGGAGATGAGGTATTGAGAAAATCATTACGATAAAGTACAGGCAGACGTTTTGCTTAAAGGAGCTGAAACAACTTTTCAAAACATCACATTAAGAGGATATTTGGGATAGAATTGCTTATTAAGATTTTCCTTAAGTGGCCATTCAATTATAAGGTCAAATTCTTGGTGCATTAAGGTGAAATTCAATCAAGGAGAGTTTTGTGGATTTTTTTTTTCTGGGTGTATGAAAATTCAAGGGCCCAGAGCCAGGCTGTTTCTGAGCTCTCCTACTCTTTTATGTGTGGAAGATAGATAGGACTCGGCACCTTCTGCAAATCCATAATTCAAAGGGACATTATTTGGTAGAGGGTAGACAGAGGCAAAATATGCCTTTCATTTATTATTAATCTGAGATAGAAACTATGGCACCTACTAGCCTATTTTACACACGATGTTCAGGAAACACACCCCAGAGTGTATAGATGCCATCCTTCAGGCAGGTTAGTAAAAACCTTGTGAAGGGCAGACATCTGGCACTGACATAAGTCTCTTCTAATGACTTTGGCTTAATTTGGAAGTGTAAGGATGTGTATCTTGACTTTGTTCCAGTCATTCTTGCTATTTCTCTCTCTTCCTCAATTTCTGTAGGAGACAGCCATTGATTTTGATTGCCCGGCATCCCTTCCCTCCTTTTCTAGGAGCAGCAATCATTCTTGGGAAACCTGATCCTCTTCCACTCCAGGTTGCTCTGAGGATCTCCAAAACACAACAGTGCCTTTCCATCCCAGCCTTTCCCACTGGCTGCAAGAAAACATCATACAGCAAGCATTACCCGAGGCAGTGCCTCAGTGCTTTCAGTCAAAGCAACGGGCTCAAGAAGGATGCTGCAAGCCAAGGCACAGTCAACAGAAGCTTTCCTTTAGCTGCTACAGTGGATGCTTCTGATTAGAAGTGCAGATAAGGGCAGTTGGGAGTTCCCTGCAGTCCCTCACCAAATAGATCTATTTGCAGTTAGAGTACTGGCCACCAATTCCTCCTCCCTATCCCTTTCTTGCATCTCTTTCCCTCAGACCATTGCTGTGCTTCCCTGCTAGTTAATCCCCATCACCAGATAGCTCGCTATGAGAATGCTCATTGTTGTAACGAGAGTCAGTGTGTCATGTGCTAATACAAAAAAAGAAATACATCTAGAGCAGGGTGAAGATGGAAATGAGTTTAAAAATCCTGAAACCTGGCGGATAGTTGCAGGTGTAGAGAATGTTCACCCTCAAATACAGATGTCTGTGATGCATGGATGTTGAGGGCAAAGAGTTTATGTTGTTCCGTCCTTATGTGTCAGGCTCAGAAAATAGAACAAAAGCAGAACTAACGGTAGAAACAGATTTTAGGAGTCTTATTATTATAATGTTGAAAGTTCATCCACAAAATATAGGGTGTTTCCTGTTGATGGGAGCATTCAAGGATGCACCAGATATCAGCAAGGGAATATTTGGAGAGTTCTTAACACTGGGGTAAAACTGATCCCAGATTCTAAAGAAAGAATCTAAGAAACAGATTAATGTGTAACATGCCGCTAAATAATGAAAAGCTTATGTAAGTGGCCCAAGGCTGCTCCTGTTAGTAAGAATGGGTGCCTTATAAGGGAGCCTGTTTGAAGAGAATAGTAGAGGCTTCTAGAAGTCTATCTATATATTGTCATTCCTGTTCAAAATGCTGGGCTAGACATTCTGGGGTACAAGTGGCTCAGGCTGAAGAAAATCAAAAACAGTAGATCAGTTCCTAGATGTCACTTTCATACCAACTTGTTAATGCATTCCCTTGACTCTCGCTTTCAAATCTACTCCCCATATTGCTCCCAGTGATGTGGAATTTCCCTCTGTATGCTGTGAATACTATTGGCTAATAAAGAAACTGTCTTGGGCCTGTGCAGGGAGTAGAGGTAGGCAGGAAAAACTAAACCGAATGCTGAGAGAAAAAAAGGCAGAGTTAGAGAGAAGCCATGTAGCCCTGCCAGAGACAGATGCTGGAACTTTAGCCAGTAAGCCACAGCCATGTGGTGATACAAAGATTAATAGAAATGGATTAAATTAATATGTAAGAGCTAGCTAGCAATACACTTAAGTAATT
This sequence comes from Ondatra zibethicus, assembly GCA_004026605.1. NCBI lineage: Eukaryota > Metazoa > Chordata > Mammalia > Rodentia > Cricetidae > Ondatra > Ondatra zibethicus. Next base: position 15,751 of record PVIU01003409.1, on the reverse strand, counting down.
GGCCAAGCAGTGATTTAATTAATACAGTTTCTGTGTGATTATTTTGGGGCTAAGCAGCGGGGAACTAACTAGTGGCCTCCTTCAATATCCCAGAAAGAATGATCTTTCAAAATTGAAGACATGATCAATTTATTCACCACGACATAAAATTTTCCAATGTTTTTTTCACAGACATCAAGCCATTGCCTATGAATTTTAAACCCACCTAGAAATTTCTCAACCATTTAAAATTCAACCTTTACCTTTACTTTGAGTCACTGTAGGCCCACACTACTGAGATTCACGAAATTTTCCATGTACTTCTCGTTATTCCTCATTCTCTATGTCTTAGCTTTAATTACTTGTTTCTACTCTAATAGCTTTGTAGTGTGAGTTGGGTTAGTAATTCTTACTTACTGTTAAAAGATCAGTCAAACATCATAATTTAGGAGTGTTTCTTACCTTTACTAGTCTTTTTTTTTTCTTTTCCAAGTCTAGTAACATCAACAAGTGGACAAACTGGAACAGGTTGATAAAATTTAAACAATAATATGAAGGAGTATTGGCATTACGTAATGGGTACATGGTAAGTCCCTTATATTTACCTTTTTCCAATGATGTGGCTACAAACTAAGCCAATTAGTAGCAGGACCCTTCAGGGGTCATGCCAGCTGGGGGGGGGGGGTCAATAGAAACATGACTTTTAGCAAAGAGGCTGAGCTAAGAATGTAAAGGTTCCCTTGTTTTCCACTACAGAGGGGCTGGCTGTCATGGAGAGAATCAGATGCTCTAAAACCTGAGGCCATGGCACCATTCACACTGAAATGCTGTTCTCACTGCCACTCAGTCTGGCAGGTCTGCCTCTAGCTTCATGAGCATCGCACATCCATGGCAACATCCTAGATAGAACAGCTCCAAATAAACAAAAGCATCATAGCTGATCCTCATCCGAATCAGTCTTGGATGGACACTGTGAATCAATGGGTTATAAAGGCCAAGACATTTTAGAGTATAAACAAAATTTTTTTTTCTCCTTTCACAAAAATTGCTGAACATCTGATGGCTTGGTTGAAAGTTATGTACAAATATTATACCTATTAACATCCTGTCTCATTAAGAGTCAACAATGGAGATAGAGATAGCATTGTTCTCATGACTTTCATTTGACTTCACAAGACCAGGGACCCATGAGACTCAAGTCCTACTCTTTCTGTTCTTTGGAGTTTAGTTTTTTTGTTTCTGTTTTTTGTTCATCAGTGTTTTATTGTGTAGGCCTGTCTGGAACTTGCTGTGTACACCAGGCTGACTTCAAACATCAGTAATCTTAGCTGGGAGGTGGTGATGCACACCTTTAATCCCAGGACTCGGGAGGCAGAAGCAGGAGGATCTCTTGTGAGTTCGAGGCCAGCCTGGTCCAAAAGAGCTAGTTCCAGGACAAGCTCCAAAACTACACAGAGAAACCCTATCTCGAAAAGAAACAAAACAAAACAAAACAAACAAACAAAAAAAAAACCCTTGAGCGATCCTCTTATCCCTGCCATATTGAGTACAGGTGTGCCACTGAAGCTCATCTTTAACTACATCTCTTTGCGTGTGAGTGCTAGCTTCAAAGAAAGGATTGATGAGATACAGGGTGTGAGCCTGTAGCATGAATAATAAAAACCCAGAGTCAGATATTAGGGTAACACAGAAAAGCAAAGCAGCCAAGCTACTAGAAAAGTCTTACCTCTACCAAGGCTGGGTGACTGCAGACTAAGCAGGCAGAGCCTCTCTCTCTTCCCATTTTATTTTCTCTCTAGTGTAGGGACTAAAGGTGTGACTTTCTAGTACCAGGATTAAAGGTGTGAGCCACCACCACCTGGATTTGTTTCTACATTGGTCTTGTGTAGCCCAGGGTGGCCTTGAACTCACAGAGATCCATCTGCCTGTTTCCCAAATCCTTGGATTAAAGGTGTGTGCCACCACTGCTTGGTTTATAGAAGCTTAGCTTTGTCCTTCTGATCTTTACACAAGTTTTATTTATTAAAATGTAAATAAAATATCATTATATGAGCCAGGCAGGCAGAGTTCTCTAGAGTTACAGGACTACATAAGGCACCTAATACATTCTCAACCTTTTGGCAATGTAACAAGAGGTTGTCTTCTACAAAGTTCATGCTCAAGAAATGCTCAATGGAGTTACAAAACAAAAACCACCAAAAAACTTATAATTCAAGTTACTGGTTACATATATGTGTAGTCATATGCACTTTACGAGGCAGTCAGAAGTGTTATTAAATTGGAGAAGAGAGAACCTTCTTAATTCATCCTTATGACAGTGATTGTAATGACTCTCAGAACCTGATTTAACCTGAGTTCATTATTTGAAGGCTTTTCATTTTTTAACATTACATTTATTGAATTTTATGGAAGGCCTGGCTTAAATGTATACAGTTAAAGCATAATAAAAATTGCTCAAATAATGGGGCTACCTCCTATACCCAGGTTTCTGGCTCACATCACCTGTGGAAGATATGCATAGATCCTGGTTTGAAAAAATACAGTCTGGCATGTGTAAAGTGAGTACATAGGCTGAAGACAGCACTGTACTATGGCAACCAAAATATTTCGCTATAATATGAGATTTGTTCTGACTGCCACACACATTTGGTGGTAGAAGTTAAGCTGGTAGGAGTCTTCTCTTTAAACCTACATGAATCCCATGGATTGAATTCAGGGCATCAGCTTTGATAGTACATACCTTCATTAGCTGTGCTATCTCACCAATCCATCATAACATCTAAAATAAATTTACTATTTGGAGTTCAGTGCGTTCAAAGCTATCCTTGCACACATGCAGCATGCAGCCTGTGCTATGCATGTTAAACATGGCTACCCAGGAATGTGGGGTTCAAAAACAGATAAAGGAAGCAGGTGAGGAAAATGGGAAGAAAGATTACTGTCATAGTTATATGAGTTCCAACTAAGCTCTATTAAGATTCGTGTCCAGTTGGAGAGATGAATAACACATAGACAATAATCCCAAAGAAAAGAGGAAAGGAAGGCAATCACTGCTTTGCTAAAATCTTGAGGTCATTTTGTTTTATAGAGAAAAAGAAAAATACGTCAAGACTATTTATTTTTAAGCAACAGCCTCCTTTTTGTAAAAAAAAATGGATGAATGACAGTTCAATTAGAGAACATACAATGAACAGTATTAGTCTTAACATTGCTACAGAAACATCATCGAAGAAAAATGTAATAGTCACTGCTCATGGAAACAAATCTCATATTATGGCGAAATATTTTGGTTGCCATAGTACAGTGCTGTCTTCAGCCTATGTACTCACTTTACACATGCCAGACTGTATTTTTTCAAACCAGGATCTATGCATATCTTCCACAGGTGATGTGAGCCAGAAACCTGGGTATAGGAGGTAGCCCCATTATTTGAGCAATTTTATTATACTTTAACTGTATACATTTAAGCCAGGCCTTCCATAAAATTCAATAAATGTAATGTTAAAAAATGAAAAGCCTTCAAATAATGAACTCAGGTTAAATCAGGTTCTGAGAGTCATTACAATCACTGTCATAAGGATGAATTAAGAAGGTTGTCTCTCCTCCAATTTAATAACACTTCTGACTGCCTCGTAAATTGTGTGATATATGTTCATTTGGCATCCAGTATTTGATTGGCTTGCTCCTCCAACCCTTCCTCATAAATTAATGTCATCATGAACATAGACAGGTTCTTTCCTCCTTTTTAAATAGCTATTAACCCTTACTCACCCTCAAGACACTATTAATCTAACAAAATGGGCAATTAAAAGACTCAGAAAATCTCTGTAGTCATCAGCATGTCCAGTTGCAAATTTTTCAGAAAACTAGACATACCTATTTTCTTCTCAAATAACCCCAAAGAATGATACTTAAAATACATTCCATGTACTAGGTTCTGTTGTGGTTCATAGTTACATGAGATAAGTCTGAGCTTCATGAAGGTTCATAACTAGTCTGCTAATCAAATACTTTTCAGGAAAAAAATTCCACAGACACCCAGGCTTTAAAGACTACACTTTAGCCACTGTGAGGCAGACAGAACATTCAGACAGCAAGATTAACATGGTGATGGAGTAAGAAGGCAAAGGGTACTATGGAAAGAAGTTGGCAAGCACCCAATCTAGGCTTTGTGAGACCAAAATCTAAACTAACACTAAGAGAAACCAGAGTAAAATATAAGGGTTGAATCAGGAGCAAGTTGTGTACTCATGAGCATTAAACATCACTATCAAAGGAAAGGAATGAAGTTCCGAATGACTATAGCAAAAAGAACAAAATGAAGAAATTGCAAAATCGTAGGAGTATTTTCTGAGCAGGGAAGTTTTCTGACCCTGTCTAGATTTCCATATTTTTTTAAAGCTTGCTTTAACTGGAGTAGTTAAGAAGTTGTTCGGGAGCTGCAGAGATGGCTCTGTAGTTAAGAACCCTGGCTGTTCTTCCAGAGGACCCATGTTCGAGTCCCAGAATCCACATGGTGACTCACAACCATCTATAACAGTATTGATGAGGGATATGATGCCTTTCTCTGACCTACATGGGTACCAGGTCACCAGGCCTTCACACGGTACACAGACAAAAAGGCATTCAAAAGATTCATACACATAAAACTGGGTATTTAAAAGAAAAGTTTGGGGGGGTTGGAAAAGCATTGAAATTTGGTAAGTCAGTTCAGTTGAAGATAGAACATAAATAACAAATTATGATTATGTGGCTCTAGGAAATTACAAGATAAGTCAGTCGAGAGAATTGTTTAGACTTGAGAAGTTTGCTAGTTAGATTTCTATCACCATGCAAAGTATCTGAGGGAAAAAATTTCAAGCAGAACAGCTTATTTTGGTTCCTGGCTTCAGAGGTGTCAGTCCATAGTAACTATTAACTTTTGACCTGTATTAAAGCAAAGTAGCACACAACCACAGAGTACCTAGACAACAGAGAGGACCCTAAGAGAGATACATGGATCTACATAGGAAGGAGAAAAAGACAAGATCTCCTGAGTAAATTTGGAGCATGGGGGTCACAAGAGAAGGTAAAAGGGGAGAGGGGAGGGAGGGAGGGGAGCAGAGAAAAATGTATAGCTCAATGAAAACAATAAAAAAAACAAGGGGGTCTTGTTCCAATATATAAGGGGGACCGTTAAGGCTCACTGTGGTTTCAGATGCCATTCTGAAGGTGCCTTTATTGAATAAATCTCTTTAATGAGTCCTTAGTGACTGTGTCATGATAAGTAGGTCAAACAAGAGAGAGAGAGAGAGTTTATCTATTTTTTTTTATCCTTTTCAGAGGTCTCCCTGGTTTTGTAATGTTGAAATCGGAATATTCCAGCCCGAGGAAGAAACTTCTGTTAATTCTCAAAGAGTTTGCAATCTGCCACATAAATCAGGGTAATGTGGTGAATTGTGATAAGCAGAGCCACACGTGTGCAGTTCCATTAAGTCCTTTGTCCTCCCAGGGAGAGGCGGAAAGGCGGCTTTATGTCATCTCGCAATATCAAATTATCTGCTATTTTTTAATATTGCACATCTTCAAGTCATATCTAGGGTGTTTTGTGAAAAGTGAGCCAATGAATAATTTAGAATGGTATCTTTACACCTTTCCCTGCATATAAAAAATGTAATCTGACTTAATTGTATGTTGCCATGATAACATTAAGGGAGTCCCCAAGGGATAACTGGGACATGCCCGGTTTAATGAAAAGTCAAAGGACATTACTTGAATTTATATGCACTCAGTTCTCATGCCCATGCTGCATAATTTCTAGGCCCTGGTGCTGTCTTCCCTCTCCAGGGAGCATGGAGGACCTCATGGTGTCTGTGGTGCCTTGCCTTTGTTCAAACAGCTAATTAACTGCTTATCATAAATTTTTCATTTGGAAATCAAGAGGCTTATAGAAATCTGTTGAAACCACAAGTTGGGATCCATGCAACTTTATTACTCATTGAAGTCAGAATCCTTTTGATAGTGACAGTTTTTGTTTTGTTTTCAGTTTCAGTGTGTGTGCGTGCGTGCGTGCGTGCATGTCTGTGTGTGTGTGTGTGTGTGTGTGTGTGTGTGTGTGTGTGTGTGTGTGTGTGCTCCTAGGGCATCCATAGCATTGAAAGCCATCCCAGGCATTGAAACTATGAGCTACACAACAACAAAGTAAGTGCCTAAAGGAAAACAATTCAGCAGAAGCAAGAATAACCAAGGCAAAATGTCTGTACTTATGCAATGAAAAACTTCAGTCAGGGCTGGCAGACTCAGACAGAGGAGGTTGCCATTGTCATTTGTAGACAGGAGCTAGGAAATGTAGAAGACAATCAGAGTCAACAGTCTAGGCATACACTAGACTAGGGTCAGCCAGTTTGTGTCATGAGAGTTCAATGAACAGAAGAAAGGCTGAGGGTGCACATTCAACATGTCAAGAGAGCTGCTTGAGGGGAACTTGAGCAATGGAAGCCTCCTACACTTCTCCAGCTCCAAAACTAACCCCAAGAGTGTACGGTTTTGTTCCCAGGATATGTATACTTCATGAAGCATTCCCTCCTTTCTCCAGCAATGAGACCTGGTCACTTATTGACATGGCATTAAATTTGAAGTCTGTTCATCTTACCTTCACTGCTTTCTCTCACTTTACCCTTCCTTTCAAAACACACCTGCCTCACACACTAGTCTCTTCTCTCTTGTCCCAACTATGGCCATGTCCAGGCTCTGCCCTCTCGTCTTCTAGTCCCTCTACTTTCTACATGCCTTCTACTCTGTGCACCCCAAATCTGCCTGTTCACTAGGCACAAATCAGTTGCTAGCTCCTCTAGAATGTTTACAGCAATTTCTGATTGCCTTTTACTCTCCAAGAATTATTTTTTCCTTCATCTTCATTCTCATGAATTTTTTCAACACTCGTATTATAATATCTGTAATGTTGTTCACTCTGATCATTCACATTAACTTCTCCCTAGCTTACCAGGTTAAAGATATTCTTTGAGTATAAGACCCATCTTTTACTTCTTCTTTTGACAGGGCTGAAGACCATACCCTAAACTTACCATACGCCTCATCCTCATAAAACTATACTAAAAGTAATGTCTGAGAAATTCAAATATCAAGCTCTAGAGAGACAGATTCCTCATAAGCTGTGAGAAACTGATAAGAGCTTTTGTTGTAGGACACAACTCATCACTCAACACTTCATAGTGAGAACAGAACAGTACATACCATGATATACACTGACACATCTGTACAATATAAACATATATACATGTGTTTGCATATGTATATACACTCCAATATGTGTGTGTGTGTGCATCTGTCACAGTGTTGATTTTCACTTGAGCTTTTCTTTCTGCTTAGGACATGTAAATAGCTCATCTTTTCCAGGTGGCAATCCCATCTTAAGTGTCCACAAATGATGGGGCGAGGTCTTAGGTTGGACAAATAAACAAAATACTAAGATGAGTGGCATTGTGCCACCCAAGTGCACAAAAGACCCAAACCTGGACCCAAAGTCTGATTTCCCTGGAGCATCTGGTTGGCTGATTCTCTGACTCTTCTAAATCTGCTCTGTAAAAGTGGCACTCTCATAGGGAAGACAGTGTGTCAGAATCAGAAGAATGAAATTGTCCCAATGAGTCTGGGGTTTCTATCTGAGAATCTCTGATATCAATAGCCTAATTGAGGTAAGATGACCGGTGTGCACTCAAGATGGACTTGGTTTGATTCGAGGGAGGGAAACCATCAGTTAGCCCTGATAATGGCATAAGGGGTGTTCATTTCCAGAGAGAAGTGAGGAAAAGAGAGTGTAGACGGACAGCTGGGAAACCCTAAGTCGAGTTTTATGTTCTTTAGAAATTGTGAAGATCTCGATATCCGAGAAGGCAGCAATCAGTTCTGCAGGTAATAAAGGGTGAAGACAAGTTGCAGAAATAAATGCGTGAACAGCAATCACAGATTAGGAGATGGGAAAAAGAAGGAAGAGACGCCAACCCCTAGGAACAGTGTCACCATATGCAATGTGACACCCTTGAGAAGGGTCGGGATTTTAAACATTTTTTCTTATGTATTTACTTACATGCAAATTTATGTACTGATCACCCGTGTAAACACATACATATACCTTCCATGGCATGCAGGCAAAGGTCAGATGACAAAGTCAATTCTCTCCATCCAAACATGTGTGTCCCAGGAATCTAACTTAAACCTTCAAGCTTAGCAGTAAGTGGGAAGCCACTTTTCCTAATGCTGAATCATCTCACCAGCCCAAAGGCCAAACTTTTCAATGACACTAAGTGTTAAAATTCAGGAGGAAACTTTCATATTGCTTTTGATAATAGGGTTGGACTCCAGGTTAAGAAATGGGAGTTGGGAGTAGAGTCTGAAGTCAGGGTATATTGGGAGAGTTTGGGTAAGATGCAGTCTAGGAAGAAGCAGGTCCTGTCCTTTCCCCAGGGGCCAGCAGGAAGGAAGATGACTGGACTGAGAAGATAGAATACATTTGAATGGTACTATCTAAATGGGACAGAAACAAGACAAACATGTCCCTTGAGATTTTATAAAATAGAGAAATAGTGAATTGGTTCTCTGAAGTCAGTGTGTCCCACAAGAGCCAGTTTCTGTCCAGAGCCTTAAGCAAAAGCCACAGCACGCAAATGAGGGGTAGTACAGGCCGCTGATTTTCCATACAAGTTATGAGATGACAAGCTGCCAGGAGCCACTGTTAATTATAGCCTGACTAGAGACAAGGCACTTCATTGCTAGGCCAACGGCCTCAAGGAAAATCCAGTACAGTGGTCCAGCCCTCAAGCACTATTGGATTGCCAATAATTATACATTAGGATCACGACAAATCTGAAATGTTCTGACTCTCCTTAGGTGAATGCCTTTGGACAGCCCAAGCTATGATGAAACTTCACAGGTAACTGTCCACTGTGGACACCTGCTCAAGAACATTTCATTGGCCACTCAGTTCCAGAGACAATTGAGCTCAATATGGAGCCTTTGTGATCAATGTTCTTTATGACAAAGAAGTGAACTTCCAACTTCTTTTCCTTGAATATGAAGGAGCATAGTTTGATTTTGAAATGAAATGCCCCCTAGGGTATGTGTTAAATACTATAATACGTGGTACCCAGTTGGTGGTGCTGTTCAAGAAGGGTATGGAAACCTTAGGGAGTGGAGCCTGACTGGAGAAAGTGGGTCACTGGGGGTGGGTCTTGAGGTTTCACTTCCTATTCGGCCTTCCTTCCTGTTTCTTCTCTACTCACTGACTGCACATGTAATATGATCAGCTGCCTCCCATTCCTGTCATGACTCCCCACCATGATGGATCCGATCACCTCAGACTGAAGGCCAGCCCCTCCTCTATTAAGTAGCTTTTTGTCAGATGTTTGATCATAGCATTGAGAAAAGTAACTTTTCCAATTAAGATCCTCTTGCACAAGTCACAGCCTGAGCCATCTCTCCCTACCTGTCTCCTCTGGTGACATTAGTGGAAACAGCAATGTAGAACATGGGTCTTAGGGGCGGTCTCCATGTGGAAACGCCAGCTCCCAAATTTCGATTTCTATCTACCCTCATGGATGAGTTCCTTTGTTGACTAATTTCTCTCCAACTGCAGCTAATTATGCTACAGAGATGTCCCTGAAGCTTAATAAAGACAGATCCTTCCTCAGACCTTCCTATTGAGGTCTATTTTCACTACTGCCTGTTGTTCATTCAAAAATAATTAGCATCACATCTTTAGAAACTTATGCCCATTTACTTCTGTACTCATGCCTCCATTTTATCTCTGCTTCTAAACAATTGTGAGTAATAGTGTGCATGTGTGTGTATGCTCACACATGCACACAAGCAAACTGTCAGTATTCTACCTCTTTTCCCAAATAAGGATAATAGAGGGGAGAGTAGAACAAATATCAAAATTGAGAAAATGAAATTCCTAAAGGATTTGAGTCCACGGCAAGACTAACTTCCCCCCAAAGCATCACTGTTTTAACAGGGGGCTCTCCACTTAGGATGTGAAAAATGAAAGAATCAGGGACCTTGCATGGCAAGTCCTAATCAATTTGAGATAACAGAGGGAAAAAAAAGCAGCACTATCTGGAGCCCAAGCAGTCTCTGTTGCTTCCTGGCACCACAAAGCAGACATGAATGTGACTTCTGAGAACTAGAGGCAGCAGAGCTGACTGCATTGGGGGACAAGTCAGAACTGTAACAGTGGGGTCTACTGATGATACTGTATGTTCATGTTCACTCAACAAGCCCATAGAATAGATAGCATAATTCTTCTCATTTTCTGCATGAGGAAATGGGCTTGTGGGGATCAGGCAGATTTTGCAGATTTTCACAGCAGAGGAAAGGTCCATCCTACACTAGAAATCGCACCTCTGACTTCCAGAGTCTGACGTCCCTCCCAAGATGCAATCCTCTCTAATTAGTAACTTTCAACTAAAAGTCAAATCTTGCAGCATAATAATTGCCAGCAACTGCTCGACTCCTAAACAGGGCTGGTGTCTGCTGTTAAGGCAAGCACATTTAGTGGCAGGTCCTATTCTCCCTTTCCATAGATCTTTGTGGGTCTGTTTTTGTTCTGTTATTTAATTATGAAAGCTTGACCTTAGCTTAGGCCTTTTCCCAACTCGCACTTGTCACTCAAATTAACCTATTTCTATTAATCTATGCTCTGCCACATGACTTGGTTACCTCTCCTCTGTCCGACTTGTTCTGTCTTGCTGGCTCCCCCACCTCCACCGCCCACCTTTCTTCTTCCCAGAGTTCTCTCTCTTCCAGGAAGTCCCGCCTAGTTTCTCCTGCCTAGGTATTGGCCATTAAGCTCTTTATTAAACCAACCAGAGTGACACATCTTCACACAGTGTAAACAAATATTCCATAACAGATGAATTTTAAAGATCTTTGTGTCTGAAAAGCATTCACAGTATCAGCAGGAAAGCCATGAATGCAACTCGTATTCTAAGCAATAACCCAAACCAGGGTCCTCTGCTGTCCAGAAAATGTTTGTTTAATTATGGAACTAAAATTGGTTTATTTCAGTTATGCTTCATGTAGATATGGACCTAGGAGCAAATAGAGCTGCTCTCAGAGGAAGCCTGTGAAAGTAGAACTTATTTGAAAGCACTACAGAAGGTAACAAAGCAGAGATAAATAGTTCTGGAATGTTCTGAAGGTCCACGTGTTACAGGGGTGGTCCCAAGCCCATGGCATACCAGGATACAGTCAGATTTTAGGAGGTGGAGCTGAGTGAGAGCTCTAGGGCATGGGTGATGGCATGCCCTTGATGAAGCCGTAGGGCTCTGGACTCCTCTTTCCATGTTTCATTTGGAGTGGCTTTGGCCTGCCCTGGATTTCATACCCTGATCAGCTACCTCACCAGAGACTCAAAGATTATGAACAAATTTGTGATAGAAGAGTCAAGGACCAAAATAAAACTTTTCTCTTTATAAATGGGTTGTCTTGGGCATTTGTTACCACAATGGAATGCTGACTAACACATCTACTTTATTGTTACAGAATTACACCAAATTCCTTAATCAGGAATTACGGAGTGTAGTATCTCTCTACTGCATTCTTTTATCAGTGAACAGATGGGGGTGGCACCTGCTTCTCAGGGAGACCCTCAAGATTAAATAAGACAACATGTTTAATATTCTGTACATATTGGGCTTTAATAAATATTAGTGGCCTTTACATTTGTACCTTTTCCAACATAAATTTAAACTAAGTAGTTGATTCATGAATAAGTTACTGTAACATCTATAAGTATTAAAATTAGCTTCAAATAACTTATATTTGATTCAGTCTGATACACCAAAGCAAAATGATAAACCACAGAAATTTTCAAATGCCCTCCCTTAAAGCCTATATTTTGAGATATGGTCTCAAGTATCCCAAGCTAGTGGCAAACGTATTATGCAGTATAAGAGAACTTGGGACTTCTGATATGCCTACTTCTATGTTACAAAGTCGGAGACTATAGGATTGCATCAGTATGCTCAGTGTACTCAGTGCTGGGGATCGAACACCAGACTACATGCATGCTAGGCAAGCACTCTACCAATGGAACTATAGCTCCAGGCCCATTCTTTGCTCTAAAAGAATATTTTCCAGATATTCAAAGACTGAAAAACCTGGAATGCAAGGCCACATGAAACATTCACATGTAGTAAGATAACTTTGAAACCAAGCTCTAAGGAAGTCTCTTTTCTACCCATCCGTGCTTTGACAGCTCCTTTTCCCCAAGTTGGCCACCAGAGAGACCTTCGTCTCTGGATGACTGGATCTGTGGGTGGAGCTCAGGTGAAAGGTGAGAGCATCATGGGTAATAAGCTGAACTTGAGTCTCATGGCCAAACAACTAACTACGCAAAGTGCTATCAGGAGCTTCTCCTAGACCATCCTAAAAAATTCTGGAATATTCTATTTTTGAAAGAGACTTGTATACCAGGTACTAAAATGATGACCAAAAAGAATAAAATGAAAATCAATTACAATAAAGTAAAGCATGATCTATAATAGAATTGCATAAAATATACTTTTAAAAAAAGACCACTGGGTATCCCTACCCAGCAATATTATTGCTTTGCAATGTGATTCATTTCCATAAACACATGTATATATATTATATATGTATGTATGTATAGCTAGATAGATAACCATGTCCATATCTATTTTATACTGAGTCCCAGTCAAATTAATTCATGCCATCACTTTTGATATTATTCTTTTTTTTTTTTTTTTTGGTTTTTCGAGACAGGGTTTCTCTGTAGCTTTGGAGCCTGTCCTGGAACTAGCTCTTGTAGACCAGGTTGGCCTCGAACTCACAGAGATCTGCCTGCCTCTGCCTCCCGAGTGCTGGGATTAAAGACATGTGCCACCACCGCCTATTATGCCTAAGCTCCAGATTCAAGTCTCTTTCAAAAATAGAATATTCCAGAATTTTTTAGGATGGTCTAGGAGAAGCTCCTGATAGCACTTTGCATAGTTAGTTGTTTGGCCATGAGACTCAAGTTCAGCTTATTACCCATGATGCTCTCACCTCTCACCTGAGCCCTACCCACAGATCCAGTCATCCAGAGACGAAGGTCTCTCTGGTGGCCAACTTGGGGAAAAGGAGCTGTCAAAGCACGGATGGGTTAATCCCTTGTGCTTGCCCCATTTTTCAGGAACTTGGTCATGAATTCACCCAAACTTGTCCTTCCAAGGGCTTCAAGTCAACAGCCAAGGCTAAAGAAAGAAGAGGCAAGGAGGGTATCCTGTTTATTTATCCTCTCCAGATGACTTTCTTGATTGGTTTAAGTAGTGGCCTTTCTTCTTATACACAGTTCCAGTCCTTTGGATAAAAGAACTACTTGCTGAGTTATGTTTTTATTCCTGGATGCTCACAAATGTCTTGTTTCCTTTAGCCCTTATTCATATTCTCCTGCTACCTCTCCCTACAAAATCTGGTATGAAAAAAATATGATGTGTGTGCTTTACTGTCAATTTTGTCCTCATAGTAATATATATGCATATGTTGTTTTTCCCTAACGGTTGTGCATATTTCTTGGCCTCAATCTAACCTGACTGGTTGTGGTAACAGTTGTAGGGAGAAGGTCGAAGAGAGACTATCAAATCAGATAGACAGCATGCTAGAATAATAAGGCTTCTAAGAAAAAACAATTTTGACACATTGGAGATTGTATCTCTGTGTGGACACTGCCTATACTGCCAAGTCCTCTTCCCATAGTGACAGGAGCCTCCCTCAGACCTCAGGGATGCCCTGTCTTCCTGTCACATTGTGCAAAGTCAGACTAGAGCTGTATTTTGGTCTTTCAGTTGGAGAAGACTTAAGAGAAGAAGGGAGACACCCCACGTGAGTTACCAGCACTCTTGATGATGCTTCTGGGTGTTACCACCGAGTTGTCATTTCACACAGATGGAAACTGAGGTGTGGGGAGAGTGTCAGCTTTGCCGACCCCCTTCTGAGGAACAGCCCTGTGATCTTCATGGGAATATTGGTGATGTTTTTGTGCCCCAAATTTGTCTCAATTTAGAAAACTGACTCTCTTTCTATTAGCTTGAGATGGGAAATAAGCAGGGAGTAAACTCTCTCTGTGCAAGCAGGAAAGCTAACTCCAGAGCCAGTGAAGATGTGGGAAGGCAAATCCATTTAGCCTTTCTTCTGTGCATTAGGGACCCTTGTGAGAAACTTGCAAGCAACCCAGAGAGAAAGAGAGAGAGCAGACAGCAGGGAGTGAACAAAGCAGATACCTCGTGCATATAGATAATATCCAACTCTAGTATCAGGGAGTGTGTGGCCAGGGAGGGCATCTCCTAGGAAACCATCAGATTATACCGGGAGAGACAGGCTTTAACATAAAAAGAGCTACAGGGGAAACAACGTGCTTCAGATAGGAACAAACTGTGTTCCACGACGCTCCAGTCATTTCTCGTACAACAAATAGGCCTGCATTGCTCATGTGGGTACAGCTGCACCCAGGGCGGGGACTCCAGTGCTCCAGGTTCTCTACAACAGTAGCATTCCACCGACTAGGTGAAGCACGACAAGGGGAAGACTGATCACTCACCTCGCCAGCCCACCTTAGGGTTGTGTCAATATCTGTAATTATGGCACTACAGGAAAAGCAGGAAGCATAGAAGGAGATTTCTTGGAAGCTGGCTGCTGGTAGCATATGGGGTCCAGGTAGTCACCGACAGACACAAATACCTCTGGGGATGTAAGGACTGATCAGTAGTCAAGAGCACTTGCTACTCTTCCAGAGGACTAGGATTTGGTTCCTAGCACACACTCACACTGTAACTCCAGCTCGAGATAATAGACACCCTCTCCTAGCACCCTCAATACCCCCGAACATACATATATACACACATGAATAAAAATAAATCTTAAAAAAATAAAACTTGTCCTACATTCCCTCATTGGCTTTCCTTTCTCACACAAAAAATGGCTATGAGCCACCATGTGGTTGCTGGTAAATAAATCCAGGATTTCTGGAAGTATAGCCAGTGCTGTTAACTCATGAGTCTCCTCTCTAGCCCCTAACTTTATTTTATTTATTTTATTTTATTTTTACTTTTTAAAGCCAATCTTCCAATGAATTCTGGAAGTAACTTTATAAAGAAGACTAGAACAGATCTTCCCTAACCCCACTGTGTATGTATATGTGTGTTGTAAGTATGTGTTTATGTGTTGTGTATGTGTTCTGTATATGTGTTTGAACACACAAACACACACATATAAAACACATATACAGACACAAATATATACACATGCACAGAACACACACAACACACACATAAACATACACACACATACACAGAGCACACACAACACACATATACAGAACACATACACAACACATAAACACACATACTTACAACACACATATACATACACAGTGGGGATAGGGAGGATCTGTTCTAGTCTTCTTTATAAAGTTACTTCCAGAATTCATCGGAAGATTGGCTTTAAAAAGTAAAAATAAAATAAAATAAATAAAATAAAGTTAGGGGCTAGAGAGGAGACTCATGGGTTAACAGCACTGGCTATACTTCCAGAGAACCTGGATTTATTTACCAACATCCACATGGTGGCTCATAACCATCTGTAACTCCAGTTCCAAGGGATTTGATATGCTATTCTGGCCTTTGCTGACACCAGGCATGCATGTAGATAGATAGATAGATAGATAGATAGATAGATAGATAGATAGATAGATAGATAGATAGATAGATAGATAGAT